>CM030322.1:547366299-547460731 GCA_002915635.3 Ambystoma mexicanum
GATCATTTGAGGAATAACAGGGACTGGTGGGAATGCGTAAGGGAGTGGAAACTCCCAGACCACTACGAACGCATCTCCTAGAGCTCCTCTCGGGGGAAATTCCCTTGAACAGAACAGATCGCACTTCCTGTTGGTGCTTGTGGCGAACAGATCCACCTGAGGGGTTCCCCAAAGGGCGAAGATCTCTTGAAGGACTTCCTGAACTAGCTCCCACTCATGGGAGACTGTGCTCTGCATCCTCAGAGCATTCCGCTGTCAAATTCTTCTCTCCGGCTAGGTGGACTGCCGATAGAGAGATTCCTTCCCGAATTGCCCAAAACCAGAGCTGCATTGCCTCTCTGCACAGTGGCAGTGATCCTACGCCTCCTCTTTTTGTTGAGGTAGTGCATGCCACCGTGTTGTTCCGTCATTATCAGGACATTTCTCCCCTGTACTGATGGCAGGAAAGCTTTCAGCGCTAGTCTGATCGCTCTCAGCTCTAATAGGTTAATATGTAGTCTGGACTCCGATGGAGACCAACGACCGCTGATGGTCAAGTCGTTGGCATGGGCTCCCCACCCTGTGAGCGAGGCGTCTGTGACTACTGTTATCTCCGGCCATGGTTGCCAAAACAGTTCTCCTTTCAAAATGTTCTCTGGATAGGCCCACCATTGAAGGTTGTGGGCTACCTTGTCCGGAATCCGGAGGAGGTCTGTCATTCTCCCTGAGAATTGTACCCACTGACTTCTCAGTGCCCACTGAAGAGATCTCATTCTCAGGCGAGCCTCTGGCACAAGGAAGATGCAGGATGCCATGAGGCCTAGCAACCTCAAAAAGCCGAAGGCTGGGAGACGCTGGGCATTTTGAAACTTGGTGACTATCTGTAGAATATCTTGAGCCCTCACCTCTGGTGGCGAGGCCTTTCCCAGGGAAGTGTCCAGTACCGCTCCAATGAACTGGAGTCTCTGAGATGTTATCATCTGTGACTTTCTTTAAATTGAGAGAGAAGCCCAGTCTGTGAAGGAAGAGGCAGACATAATCCAGCTGGGTCTGGGCCTGTTCCGAAGATACGGCCCTGATCAGCCAATCGTTCAGGTAGGGATAGACGTGGATCCCTTCCCTCCTTAGACTCGCTGTCACTACCGACATCAGCTTTGTGAAGATCCTTGGGGCGGAGGTCAGCCCAAATGGCAGAACTCGAAATTGATAATGAGAGTTGCCAATTGCGAACCTCAGGTATTTCCTGTGCTTGAGATGGATTAGCACATGGAAATAAGCATCCTGAAGGTCCAGAGATACCAGCCAGTCCTGGAGCTGGAGGGCCTGAAGGATCTGAGAGAGAGTTACCATCTTGAACTTGTCCTTCCTGAGGAACTTGTTCAATTCTCTTAAGTCCAGGATGGGTCTCAGTCTCCGTCCTTCATTGGTATGAGAAAGTAGGGAGAGTACCAGCCCTTGTTTCTGTCCGCTACAGGTACCGTTCTATGGCACCTTTCTCTAGCAGGTCCATAATTTCCTGCAAGAGGAGCGGATCTGGAACTTTTAGGGAGCTGTTCCCCGTGGATGACGCTGAGGGATGTGTAGAAGGGGTAGGCAGTAACCTTGGGCAACTGTCTCCAACGCCCAAGCATCTGACGTTATAGCCTGCCATTCTGTCAGATGGTGAGTTAACCTGCCCCCTAAAGGTGTCTTGTATGTGAAGGCCTCAGAGTGGTTTGGGGGCGGCTGATGAGATGCCGAGGGTAAAGGGGCACATGCTGCTGCTGCGGTCTTAGTACCTTTGACCCGTCCACCTCGGGTGGATCTCCTTTGGCCTCTTTGAGCCGGCTGTCCTCTGCCTTTTCCGAATGTGGAATAATAGCGAAAGGGATTTTCTTTCCCAGAGGTTCCTGAGGGGCGAAAGGAGTTTGGCGGATAGCAGCTCCTAAGGATTTTGCTTCTGCTTTAGAAGTCTGTAACTTTTCCAGACTGTCATCAGCCTTTTTCCCGAATAATGAAGAGCCGTCAAAGGCATATTCAAAAGTCTGGCCTGTACACTCAGGGGCAAAGCCCGACTTTCGCAACCACACATGCCTGCGAATTGTTGTATTTGCCGCCATGGCCCTGCTGATACTGTCAGCGGAATCGATGCCCGTTTGAAGTGATTCGCACATGGCATCTTTTGCCATCTTTACTGATGTTAAGGAAGGCTTCCTTCTCCTCTCCATCGGGTATACAGTCAGCCGCTGATGAAGCACACTCCCATAGTGTGTGACTGAACTGGCGAGCGTACAGGTGGTGTTGATGGACTTCAACGCCATACTACAGGCAGAGAAGACTTTCTTTGCCATAGAGTCGTACCTCTTGTCATCCCTATCCTGTGGGACAGTAGGGTAAGCAGTCCTACTGCTGGATGAAGTTGCCGCTTGAACCACCAGGCTCTCTGGGGTCGGGTGTTTTGACAGGTATTCAGGGTCAGCAGCCGCTACCTTATACTTTGTCGACAATCTTTTATTGACTGCTGGGATAACGTCGGGAGTTTCCCAATTGGATGCAATTTTTCTTTGTAGGGCTGCATGGAAGGGGACCACCGGGTCCTCCTGTGGGCCTTTGTCCAATATATCTGTTAGATCATCCTGTTGGAAAACAGGTGAAGGCGCAGACCAACCCATAAACTCAATTATTCTTGCCATCAGGGTTCTATGTGGTGTTTCGGCATGTTCCCCTGGGTCTGGCTTTACAAATTCCACTTCTGGGGAAGTGTCAAGTCCACTTGCCTCATGAAGTGACTCCTGTAGTTCCTTCAGCCTTCTTTCTTCAGAGGTGAAATCCTCTGCAGCAGGCAGTGTGGATCTCTGTAAACCAAATGTTTCCTGGTCAGAGTCTTCCCCTTCTTCATAAATTGAAGAAAGACCAGGGTATTCTGATCTCTGAAATGGAGTAAAGCCCATCTCTAGGGTCGAAGGAGCCAAACTCGTCGTTATTGGACGAGAAAATGTCGAAGTCGTCGACGCCGATGTAACCGGCTTCGAAGGCGCCGAAAATGGCGTTGAAAAAACTGGAAGGGGTCTCGAAGAACTCGAGAGGATCGGGATCCTACTCGAGGGCATCGACGACGGTCTCGGCGTCGTGCCGGAGGCCCTTGAAAACACCGTTGGCTGTGGAGCCTTGGTCCTCTCTTTCATCTGCGTCGACGATGGCGTCGGGTCGATCGACCGATGCGTCGAGGAACCCTTCGACAACGGTGTTGATGGCACCGACCCGTGCGTCGAAGGAATCCACGACGACGGCGTCAAAGGAACCTTCGACGACGGCGTCGAAGACGGTGCCTTCTTACCCGATGGCTCATGGCGCTCTCGGGTGGAATGTTTCGCCGGGTGCTGCGACTCGCAGCGTTTTGATTTTTTGGGTTTTTCACCCGGGGTATCACCCTCAGCTGTCTTCGAGGGGGTCGAGGCCGCGTTCTCGAAGACGCTTAACATTTTCTTTCTGAATTCCTCCCACTCAGCTTGAGAACTGTGTTTGGTGGGACAGGAAACTCTTTCTGGGGACACCGAAGACGACGAGGAATGGGACCTTCGACGTCTCCTTTTTGAGTGTCTAGATCTCGACGAATGGTGGGAGCTGCTTCGAGATCTAGAATGGGAGTGTTTCGACGTCGAGGAGACGAATGCCTTGACTCAGCCGACGAAATCTTTGAGGAGGATTTGGCTGACTTACCTCTCTCGAGCTTTCCCTTTCGCTCCTTCAGGGCTTTCGCCGTCATGGACATGCAGTCCTCACACTCCGAACAATGGTGCTCGGTCCCCAAGCACCATAAACAGACCCTGTGTGGATCCGTTATTGACATTTTTTTACCGCAGTCTCGACATTTCTTGAAGCCGGATCACGGCGTTGTCAGTTCTGATGAAGAAGCCATCGAGAACGATAAGGAATATTCAAGTCGAAATAGATAGATAAACCTGACTGAACTGAGCAACGACGTTCCGAGGCCCCACGAAGCGCGGAAAAATGGAACTGAGCAACGGACGCAGCGCGTGTCTATTTATGGGCATGGTGACGTCGGTGCCGATACGGTGGCCGTCGAGGGACATCGACTTGGCGGACGTCGACGCGCAGCGCCCTCTACAGAAAAAATGTCCGAGGCCAGCAAGCTGGAAACGTATTATCAAAGATAAGGAATACGTCGGAGGACACAATCCCTTCGAAACGCCTGTTCATGTACGCATCGGGTTGATGTGTTATACATTCTAGTGACTTTACAGCAAGTGGCGAGTTAGATCTCGGGCTTTAGCCCTGTGAGTGTATACCTTTGGCCTTTATCATTTCTTGGTGCACTATTTTATATTAGTGCATACACACACATGGTGCTGCGCAGTGGAAATCTGCTTACCATCTTTACTTTCCTCAGCTGTAACCTATGGTCTTTATTGACCAAATTTAGTGGTTCAGTGGTTTTGCTGTTATTTATTTTTTGTTTCCCGACACATCACTAATGTTTTACATTGTTTTTATTTATTTTAACCTTTTCTATGCACAAGAGGCAACTGTTTCCCACAGGCTCCGTCTATAGAGGGATTAGTTTCTTTTCATCTCTCTGTCTACACAGATTTGTGAGCCCAATGTCTTGTGGGATTTGTAGTTGCGTTCCCAAAGAGTCACGGGATTCACATTATTTTGTGGTATTTAGATTGTAATTCCAAGATTCTTGGTGGGATTATGTTTTTCTTCTTTTATCTGTACCTCAGGGGTCATGGCTTCTACTGGTCGTGAGGAAGGCGGGACTGCCTACTCCGCCGAAACGTAGATTACTTGTACTTTTTGATTTATACATGTACGAGTACGACACCCTCAAGATCTACCCTGGTGTCACACGTAGACCCCGAGTTTAGTCAGTAAATTGGAAATGCCCCCAGCTGAAGTGAGAATTTAAAATTCAGCTGTATATGGTTTCAACCTCCAAGAGGGGTCCTATTATTTCCAATTTTCACATTGTGTTGATCTGTTTGATGTTTGAATTTTTTTTTCAAATGTTTCAGAATAATTGCATTTTGATTTGTATGAAAAACTGTACATTAACATGGATACCTATTTGCTCTATTTGTATATATTGTGCTTGTTTTGGAATTTCTTTTTTGCCAATTGTGCTTGGTAATTTATAGACCTTGCCTGTGAGCAATAACAAAATAATAAAAAAGATATTTTTGTAAAATTCTTAAACAGAATTGTGAAATGGTGAATTTGAAATACCTTAAAAGATCCCAACGAAGACTTAGGTGGACACGTTAATAATAAACACATACCTAGGAGCTGTTTCAGATATTTTGAGCCATACCCTTGGCATTGAGGAGACTACTATAAATTGAATTTATATGTATGTTTAGTGAACCTGTCAGGACATTGTTTCGTTTTCTCTTTCACTGGGTGTGGGGGTACATGGCTACCGTGCAATGCAAACCAATAAAGCACACATACACAATAAGCAATGTCCAGTCATGTGATTTTCTTTGTACACAACAGGTGTATTAAACAAGTAATATGTACAAGTGAATTTACCCTCCACCTCCACACACACCCCCTCTGTCTCCCCCACAACTCCCCCACACACCCCTCCCCTACAACTCCCCCACACACCCCTCCTCCTCCCCACATCCACCTCCCTCTCCCCACAACTCCCCACACAGCCCTCTCCCTCCCCTCCCCCACAACTCCCCCACACATGGTGTTGCAATCATAGTCATTGTATGCAGCATGAGTGAACATGAGTCCGCATATGCAGGCTGCCCTGCTACTGGCAGCCTCTGTCGGCCTCCAGGGGCTGCATGTCAGAGCGCCGCATGGTGCGTGAAGACCTACGCAGGGGGCTCGTCTGGGTGGAGCTGGACGATGACGCCATGCCCGCATGCTCCACTGTTGGGGCAGGACGCTGAGCTTTCAAGGCCTGGGCAACCCTGGCCAGGACCTGCCTCACCGCTGACAGCTCCTCGCAAATCCGCCTGGTACTTGACTCCATGGCCCCTGTCATGGCCGCAGTGTTTTCACGGGCCTCCTGCCTTGTCAAGGCACCATCAGAGACATACTGCTTCACAAGCCCTGTGAGCTCCTGCTGGCGCCCCTCTATTTGGGCCATGCACCACTCTCTGTCTCAGATCCCTGTTGAGGGGGATGGGACATCTGCCGAGGGACTCAATGCAGGTGTGTCCTCTGGGGGGCTCCAGGCCTCTTGGATTGCCTCTCCTCCTGACTGGTCCAGTGAGTTTCTCAGTGGGGTGTGCTGGGGGTTTGCTCGGGGCTGGGTGTGCGTACCACATCCATGGACAAGTTGTCGTCCTCAGGTAGACATTCCTCTGCCTGGCACTGTCCTTCGTCCCCACTCTGAGGCGCTGTGGCAGCTGCCTCCCCTACGGAGCTGCTTGCGGCAGACAGGGTCCCGTCTGCCACTGCCTCAGGATCAGTGGATTCCACCTGTTTGTCTTCTGCTGGTTTTGCAGCAGTTCTTTGCCGCCCCTCTGCCTTGGCATTCGGTGTTGGTTGGCTTCGGTGGCTGGTGTTGCTTGCCAGTGCCCTTAGATGTGGATGGCCTGGTGCCGTCATCCCTGCCCCTGGCCTTTTTGGATGGTGTCCTAGCCTGTGCAGCTGTGTCCTCACCATCGGTGTCGGAATCTGTGCCTGTGGGGGACCGAGAGAGGCACGGCATCAGTGATGGTTGTACATGCATCATGCGTACATTGGTATTACTGCAGTTGTACGCATGTGATGATTTGCTGTCTTGGAGTTGTGACATACAGGTTGCTTGCTATATGGGGGGTTATTCAGGCATACGTCAGGTTCTCACATGTGTGAAGTGGTCTATGCTGTGTGACATGCCTTGTGTTGTGGACTGCGTGCAGTGTGACACATGTCATTTATCTGTTTGGGGTGTGTGTCTCAGGTATGGCATTGGCATGCTGCATGCATGTTGATGTGACGGTACTGGGGACAGCATCTAGACAGGGATGTGTGCATGTGTGTGTGATGGCCAATGCATTGGCTTATGTCACTGTCACATTTGTGGGCCATCATCATGCTTTGGATTCCAGTGGTTGTGTGGACACTCACCTCCATCTGCCGATGACGGTACTCCATGCTCCATGTCTCCAACTCCCTCAATGGCCTCCATGCCAATCGTACTGGCACATGTTTCATCCCATCTGATCAGCTTGATGGGGGAGTTGGCATGGGGGAGTTGGCCCCGCCACCTGTTGCCAGACTCTGGCTCCGATTGGCCGAAAGAATGTTCCACACATGGAGGCACAGGTCATCCCACCTTTTTTTAACGTCTTTGACGGTGCGGGGGGCTGGTGCTGACCGCACTGACCTTTCGGGCCACTTCATCCCATATTTTTTTTTTTTTTTATCTGAGCAGGTCGCATCAGGTCTGATGTGAAGACCACTTCACCATTCTGGGCCAGAGTGTCTGCCAGCATATTCAACTCATCCTCCGAGAAGCGCACCTTTCGCTGACGGGAGGCACCTTTCTTGATGGCCTTAGGCATTGTGCTGAGGATGTAAGTGGTGGTTTGTGGATCCAGGTCCTGTGTCTGGAGGATTGCAATGGATTGTGTTTTTCAAGATGGCCGCCGTTGCATTTCCCATTCCGGCGCGATGACGTTACTTCGGGTGCCGGTATTGCCGGGCCCAGTATTGCCGGACCCGTTATTGCCGGTGCCCGTTATTGCCAGTGCCCGTTATTTAGGGGTGGGCAAAGGCAGAGGAGGTGCCAGCGCTTTGCATGATGCCGCTAACAGGGGTTTTAGGGACATTAACGGCATGCCTCCATGTCGGTAAGGTTTGGTTTTTACCGTGAATCTTGTAATGAGGCCCAATGTATTTTTGCTCCTTTATTAGCCAATCGTCCGGCATTAATGTGGTTTGTGACTTGACTGTGGTGGACAAATTGCCCAAACTAGGCAAACGGAAGTCGAGATTCTTTAGCAAGTTCTCAGTCAATTGCGGTCAATTGCGGTCAATTGCGTTGAAGCTTCAGTCTCCGTTAGTTCAGGTTGTGATATTTGCACACAATTGGAGAAAAGGTAAGATCGAATGTTTCTTGGATGGAACATTTTTAGTGGGTGTAGATTATGTCAGGGGTCTGCGAGAAAATTGCATGCATCTTCATTGAATTCAGTTTCATCTTGTCTAGTTGTCCCATGGTAGCAATGGTCCATGGACACTTTGCACGGTTCGCTGGTCACATTCCATTCAGTTTCTGGCCATTCGGAATAAGCATCACGAGTGTGCGTATTGACTGGACCATGCTCCGCCCGAATAGTAGTTGCTCCTTTGTGACATTTGTTTGGCAAGCACATCTTTGGTTTCATTTATTGTCTGTGTCTTTATACTTCTCTTCCTTCTGGGCCTCTAAGAGATGTTGTGAAAAACATGCTCAATGTATAGCACACATACATCAGATACCTTCTTAAAATACCACCCTAAAAACTTCTACAAAACAACATGTTTGTTTTGTTACCTTGTTTTCTTGATTTTCCTTGAAACCATGGCTTCTCTTTTCCCACCGCACAGCCAGCTGAAAATAAATTGTTTTTATATGGTTTAAATCAAGACATTTCTTTTCCACGCAAGCAAACATTTATACATATCTACAAACAGAAACCAACTTTTATAGAATAAAAAAGTTACAACATAAAAATGTATTCCGAATGCAATGTGCTGTCCAATTGTATTCGATTATGGTTATGTTCACCTCTGGTCCATGTTGCTTCCTCTTCTAATTCCACACCTTGTGTACATTCCTTGAATCGAATATTCATTAAAAAAAATTAAAGTCAATCGTACTGGAAATTTAAATTGTTCATCGCAAAGAGCACTTACACACATACCCTTGCAAACATTGTACGTCATATAGTCATATTACATTTCAGATTTCACCTGATAACCTTCCAAGATGACACATGTACTTGATCAGAGATCACGTGCACAACATACTGATTGTAATGTTGCCCTCAAACTTTTTATAATGTATTCTGCATTAGGGAGGAAGTGTAACGTTATAACCGAAATCAGAAAAGTTTGAAGCAGTGCACGGTTACATGCATTTCACTCTCTAATAATATCCTTTGTAGGATTTACTTTCATTCTTGCAAGGGAACTGTAAGTACGCATACCTCATACTCAGGACCAGTTGCAAAGGAGGAAGTGATTGTTGTCGAAGTTCCAGCATAACACAGTACTTGTTTTAGTACAGAGGACAACAGCGAAATGGAACTGAGACAATGAGATGCAGCTAATCGTACATATAGAGAGACACCCATAAATGCAACTTAGTGTAAATAACCAATAGTACACATAAACATTTTCATTTTATTTGAAATTCCAAGCATAACACATTCTCGTAAAGGACAGGTATAATAAAATTACTTGATAGGCAAGCGAACTTGATGTTGACTCCGGAAAAGAAATTGAGGCAGAATCTTGCTCCTTCATTTTCAGTGCATTGTCATAAAGTGGTACAAGTGAAAATTAAAGTTGTATTAGATATGAGGGTAGATCCAATGCTCGCGAATATCACTTTGTGCATGTCGGTAGGGCTTTTGGATACTGGAAGTGTCAGCAGTTTCGTCACTTGTGAGGGTCTGTGCTTCCATCAATGTGCTGTACGAAAAAAAGGGACATGTCAAGCAACCGATTACGAAAGCATTATGCGACTTTTAAAGGGCACTATGGCATTGTTTTCTAATGGTCATAATGGTCATAATTCCTTGATTTATTAGAGGCTCCAGAAAGTGTGGACAGATGTAGTATAGTAAAATGTAGTATAGTAAAAATTCAATACAATCTGGTAACTATGGAAACTTTAGTAAGACACATTTTAAGTAAATATACACCGAAAGCTCCAATCCATTCATGAAGTTACCTTTTCAATGCCCTACCCTAATTAGAGAGATCATAGATAATACTTATTTGTGCAGACCATCGTCCCACATAACAAACACAGCTAATTCCTCATCCAGTACTCCCCTGAAGCAGCATGTGCATACATATAGTTGGAATTGCATTTGGAAGCAATTTACAAAGAATTCTGGGTGGACGCTTTTTTGTGTACTTCGATTGTTCGTACATATCATCGGTAAAATGCAGGCTGCAGATGCGGAATCGATTGGCCCTCACGTCCTTCAAAACATTCTGTGCTCTACTTTCAATCTCGTCCACCGGAAAACCAAAATATTTAACCCATCTTCTTATCAAATCAATATCCTTCGGGAATGTATGCAGGACTGTGCCCAGACCTTTGGCATGGCTCACAGAATGGCAACCGAAAACCATACAGGCAGGCATTCTTGAAAAGTCTGCAAGATCTGTATAAAAAATATAAATTAAAAAAATAATACTGTATGCATGTGATTGATGGAATTATATCACAGCTTTCTATGCGATATTTGTTTTAGCAAAAGAAGGAAAACCTGTGTAACCTAGTGAAATGAACACTGCGATAACATTCTTACAGAATTGATTAGTATTAGTATACCGCAAATCGTAACGTGTTACTCGTACGTTGAATGTACTTTCATGCATCAAAAAGAAACATGCTTACAAAGATGGACCACGAAAGATTCCATTCTATTACAATGGACATTGATGCAATGTGCTTTTTATCGAGATCAAAATACTTGAAAGATTAGACAATGGTGAAGTCTTTGAGATAAATGAACATTACAATACTGGGTAAATTAGGTGGAAATTGAAAGAAAATTTGAGATCAGCAATTGATGAATATAGATACGTAAATAGCTGACCTACCCTTACCTGGACGAACAAACAAGCCGATTCAGCAAGCATGGGAGCAAGTAGCCGGGGAACAGGTAGCACAATAAAGAGATACCTTGCAGAGCTCAGAGATGTTCTCTTGTAAAATGTCAAGGTGTTTATAAAGGATTAGAAAAGTGGGTGTGTATGTGAATGTGTGACGTGTTTGTTGCAGGGTCTTGAAGAGGGGAGCCTGGAGACACTGTGTCTGGGGAGGCCATGAGTACAATGGTCACCATGCACACAAACCCTTTTGAAGTGTACATGGTGTTTAGCACCTTCGCCGTTCCCATCCTCCCAGGCCCCTTGCGAGCGCATGGCCAAAGGTGCAAACTGCCATCAATACTGTAGAGGGAATGGATGGGCATGAGGGCAGTGCAAAAGGCCTGGGACACTGCTGAAGGGAGACACACTTATGTGGATTGCAGGGGCGGGGTCTTGAAGAGGGGAGTCTGGAGACACTCGGTCTGGGGAGGCCATGAGAATAATGGTCACCCTGCAGAAGAACCCTTTTGAAGTGTACATGGTGTTTGGCACCTTGGACATTCCCATCCTCCCAGCACCCTTGCGAGTGCATGACCACAGGTCCGAACTGCCTTGATACTGGAGGGGGGATGGATGGGCATGAGGCAAGCACAAAAGGCCTGAAACACTGCTGAAGGGAGACACACTTATGTGTATTGCAGGGGCGGGGTCTTGAAGAGGGGAGTCTGGAGACACTGGGTCTGGGGAGGCCATGAGAATAATGGTCAACCTGCAGAAGAATCCTTTTGAAGTGTACATGGTGTTTGGCACCTTGGACGTTCCCATCCTCCCAGCACCCTTGCGAGCGCATGACCAGAGGTGCAAACTGCCATTGATCCTGGAAGGGGGATGGATGGGCATGAGGCAAGCGCAAAAGGCCTGAAACACTGCTGAAGGGAGACACACTTATGTGGATTGCAGGGCAGGGTCTTGAAGAGCGGAGTCTGAAGACACTGGGCCTCATTATAAGTTTCGCGGAATGGGTTAACCGGCTCCGCTAATGGAGGCGGACCTGTTAAACCCGTCCCGCGAAATTACGAGGTCCCCTCGCGGGACCCGGTAAGGACACCTGGTAAAACCAGGCGTCGTTACCGGGTCCCACGAGGGGAAGAGGGAGCTAACAATGGGCCGGTCGTAATCGGCCCGTTGTTAGCTCCCTCTCCCATTCCCATTGAGCCCTACGGGGGCTCAGATGGGAATGGGGAAGGTCCGGCTCCGGGTTCCTACAGGGAGGAATTACCGGGCCCTCCGAACTCGGAATGGCCCGGTAATTCCTCATTCTGGGAACCCGGCAAAGGAGCCCGGTTTGGCGGCAGCCATGGAGCTAATAGCTAATAGCTCCATGGCTGCCGCCAAACTCATAATGAGGCCCACTGTGTCTGGGGAGACCATGAGAACAATGGTCACTGTGCAGAAGATCCCTTTTGAAGTGTACATGATGTTTGGCACCTTGAGCGTTCCCATCCTCCCAGCCCCCTGCCGAGTGCATGTCCACAGGTACGAACTGCCATTGATACTGGAGGGGGGATGGATGGCCATGAGGCGAGCGCAAAAGGCCCGGAACACTGCTGAAGGGAGAAGCACAGTTTTTATTAATTAATTCCAACAACAAAAAAAACAGACAGTGAAAAACAATTAAGCATACCAAGTCTCATGTACAGTTTCATGATGTCCACAGCCCCCACATTACCCTCCACCCCAATCCCGAGCCTACCCCACAACCCCACCTACCTCCATTCTACCTGAGGGCCCCTCTTCTTCTGCTCCCTCCAAAGAGCCATCTTCCTCCAGGTTAGCCTGACTCAGACAGTGTAGCTACCAGTAGCCTCCAGGCCATCATCGTCTCCCCTTCCAAAGGGAGACACACTTATGTGGATTACAGGGGCGGAGTCTTGAAGAGGGGAGTCTGGACACACTGGATTTAGATAGGCCATGGGAACAATGGTCACCATGCAGAAGATCCCTTTTGAAGTGTACATGATGTTTGGCACCTTAGCGTTTCCATCCGCCAGCCTCCTTGTGAGCGCATGGCCACAGGTGCAAACTGCCATTGATACTGGAGGGGGGATGGATGGGCATGAGGCGAGCGCAAAAGGCTCAGAACACTGCTGAAGGGAGACACACATATGTGGATTGCAGGGGCGGGGTCTTGAAGAGGGGAGCCTAGAGATGGGTCTAGGGAGGCCATGAGAACAATGGTCACTGTGCAGAAGAACCCTTTTGAAGTGTACATGGTGTTTGGCACCTTGGCCGTTCACACCCACACCGTACGAGAGTGGGGTATAATGGAGAGTGGATGGATTTATGCGGAGCAGGTGATCGTAAAAGGGCACCAACCATTCTTTTATGTCCCTCATAAACGAGTGAGCATGTACTTGATTCACTGTAAAATTGAAACAACTATTTGTATATGCTCATTTTTATTTTATTTAGTTTGGTGATGCTGATTGCAAAAGAAAAACCTACAAATTGTATACTTGAGGTTGCAGCAAAGTGTGTGAAAATCCCCTGTACTGTCCGCTGTCACTGGGGAACTTGGTGCGAATGGCTCCAACAACACAGGTGGGTATTACTCGTCGAACGCAAAATCAAAGCCTCCCATAAAGCCACCATGTAAATGAATGGTAGGCCACCGGCCTGTACCACCTGTGGAAGAGAAACATACATACTGTAATTAAATGGAGCTGATAAGTGTACAACCCTTACTTGAAAATGAACCCTGTATTCTATGGCATAGTTGCCCGTACGAAAGTTATTTAATGGATAAATGAACTTGGGCTTTGAAGTCTCAACACATTACAAAAGTGAACACCCATTCAATCCATAACGTTTGGGGGCACAGAGAAATATTGTTTCTTAGTTGAATGTGAAAGACACGTAAGCAATGAACACGCTTGATTTCCAAAAAGCACAAGAGATATATTCAATATGCAGACTACATTGATTTGTCAGTGATCGATCAAAGTTACGACAATGTAGGAGACAAGCATGAAATGTTAGTCGTCTCAGTGTTCAAAATGACATCACATCTAGAGTACACTTAATCATTACTTGGATTGAGAGGGCAAACTGTTGCACGAAGTTTGTGCATAAGCACCATCATTATCCTCAACACAGACCTTGTGAACCAGGCTGCCTTGAAGTCATGCATCTCGGTAATGCATAGCAGTGGTATGTCTCCATCTGATACGTAGGCCAAGCATCCAGAGTTTTCTTGGCAGTAGTAGTTCTCTACCTCCGTTGCCAGGACCTCCAACGATTGCAGGTACACCAGGTGGAAACGTCTTCCATGCGACTGGGCTCAGGCTCATGCTCCGGTGATTCATCTTCCCAACTATCGTTCGATTCCCCATCGTTTCTGCATCTTTCTCTTTCAATTACTTCCTCCTCGAAATACTCAGGCTCGTATTGGTAGGGCTGTATAGTTGCCATAATACGACAAATGTTTAAATAAAGCGCAAGTAACGATTAAAATAAATAGTAATACTAGTGTGAGTATCTGTTCGCTGAACATAAGACTGTGAAACGATTGAAAAAGAAACTCTGATGTTGTCTGATGAGAAGGGGTCTGTTTATACTTATTGAGGAAAGAGGCGCCCGGCCATTTCCATGGAAATATGTCAATTGTTTGCTCACAGAGAACCTTGACATGAGACGTACATTGGCGTTGTGAAAAGGGGCGTAAGCGTCTAGTGATGTCAGCTTCAGGGGCGGGCGATCTGTATTCTTGCCGCGAGCACCCTTGAAGTTAATGCGATGGCTCAACGGATAAAATTAGCACAAGATTCCACGCCCAATCCGTTGTTTTCGTATGTGTAAAAGTGAGGAAAGCTAAGATAAGATGCATAGGAATTTTTTTTACGATCAATCACAGTATGCTTAAAAACACATGCCCGAACGTTCAGGACAATAAAATGTTTGAGCGAACTTCCCCTTTAAGGTTGACACTGTGCCAGAGGATTTTAAAGTATTTTTCATGCACTGTATAGAAACACGGTAGAGGGATATGCTGTGCATATATTATTTAGTTTTTGCGAGCGCTTTTAATTAGCAATAAGTGGAATACTTTAAGGTACATAGGACAGGCACACGAAGAAAAAGAGAGTAACGCTTTTTGATTTATGGGAGGGATAACACTGGAAGTTTCAAAAGCATTTCGCGACTATGGGCTGGCAAAGGAATGTTTCTGCATACACACACACAGGTAGTTGTGGAGGAATTTTCAAGGGTCTAGATAGGGCTGCAATGACACAGAACGGCATAATTATGGGACTTATGAAGCCACCGATTTAAAACTGACATATGTTAGTTGCACACAGGAGCAAAATGTGGGAGGAAGATTATGACACATTTTTCAAGCATGCAAGAAAGAAAAAAACCCACAACGGACAACGAGAGGTTGGCAGGACTTGCGAGGGGGAACACACCCTTCAGAGTACAGTGCATAACCACATGAACAGTAGGCCCAAGATCACAGTGTCCGGCACATGAGCCGCAAATTTAACACACATTGCTCATAAGAAAGACATGAGAGAAATAATAAGCTACTTTTACCCTAAATAAGTGCAGAAAGTGACCTGATTGGACTCCCTACATATGAGTGAACGATTATGTAAAAACCATACTTGGTGGTGGTTTTCGAAGATTTCATCCTTTGTTGGTCTATGACAGTCCAGTCCTGAGGAAGACGGGCATCAGCGCTATTGTAGATCTAGATGCTTCCCTGTCGAAACTTAGAGAAGGGAAGTTCTATGTAAAATAGAAAACAAATAGATTTTGGGACTACCTCTAGTTGAGAGAAGACTGTTTTGTGTCAAATAACTGTATATAACATGAGATTTTTTTTAATCTATATTGTACTGTAGGAATTTAAATACATTTGCAAGCACTTTATGGTGTATATGTGGTGGAGATGGATCTATGCAGTACAAATGACCTGTAATCCTTTATAGTGGAACTTTAATTGCATTTTTTGCACTACACACCTGGGATTGGATCTCTTACATTGTGTCTCCACTTTGTTGTCTTCGTATATGTTTTTATGCTCAATCATGTGAAAACAGCGGTTCTTTTTGAATTTCTTAGACTGTTGTACATTTTTATAAAAATGATGTTGATATAAGAATTAAATATGGGAATTATGCAGAACTTCCTGTTCCGACCTTCTCTATCTCTGTCTATGGCCTGTTTGAATTAAAGTAATTTTTCTCTTATACGTTTTACCTGCAAAACACCATGCTTGTAGTTCTTTTCCTGATTAGTCCCCAGGTATACCCACGCATAGTTAAGATTATTTCATATAGCACCATTGGGCAAAGTAGCAATGTAAAGAGAAATAGCAATGCTTGAGTAAGGTACTCGTGAAAGGGAAAGGTAAGTGGACAAAGATGGCAGGTAAGTGCTGGGGGAGGGAAAATGAGTGTGGGAGGTCCCATATTGTTCTCTATGGGAGGAGAAGAAGCGCAGGTAAGTAACAGGTAGAAGTTGAGAAAGATGTAGAAAGGTTTTCAGTGGAAAGAATCTTTTTGTACAGGACAAGAAGCACATATGATGCATGACACTTGGAAGGTGGCCCTCAACAAGAAGAAAAGTATCCTTTTTATGAGGTGTACACAATGAGTATTGGTATTTATATTTTATTGAATTTATATAACCCTTTAATCCAAAGTACTTTACATGAGAACAAGCAAAAATACAAGCATAAGATGGTAATTGAATCACAACTCGAAAACATTATAAGGAACCATTTACAATATTGCTGAGGTGAGGAGGGAGTGGAGAGGGACAGAGGTGTGAGAGAGAATGGGAGGTATAAGTGGAGGTAAAAGCAGAAGTAAGAGGGAAGGCAAGAAGGTGTTAGGAAGAAGAGAGGAAAGAGTAAGACTAGATAAGAGCCAGAGGTGGGGTAGAAGGGAGTAGAGAGGATGGAGAGGGTAAGGAAGAGCAGGAGTAAGAGGTGAGGAAGGAGGCGGTGGGAGAAGTAGGAGAGGAACCGAAGGTTGTTAGGGAGGGGAGTGGAAAAGATAAGATTGTAGAGAAGAACGAAAGGAAGGGTAGGAGGGAGAAGAGCGGATGTGGAGGGGGAGGCGGTTCCAGTGGAAGGGAGCGAGGAGTTGGAAAGAGCGGAAGCAGGAGGGGGTGCAGGGTGGTGGAGGAGGAGAGTGTGGGAAAAGATTAGCCGAGGTGGAGAGAATGAGAAGTGGTATAGAAAGTAAGAAGGGAGGAAAGGTAGGGGGGGCATAACCATAGAGGGATTTGAAAACAAGACAGAGGAACTTGAATTTGAGCTGGGAGTGAAAAGAGAGCCAACCTAGAGAGGTGAGAGAAGAGGAGATGGAGTCAAGAGGTGAGAGAAGGCAGAGGGAGCGGATGGCGGAGTGGTAGACAAGTTTGAGTGGGGAGAGATGAGAGGAGGGGAGTCCAAAGAGAAGGGAGGAACAGTAGAAACGTCTGGAGAAGATGAGGGAGGTAATTAAGAGTTAGTAGCGTGAAAGGTTAGGAGGGGTCGAATTTTATGTATGTTGTAAAGGTGAAAGCGACAAGACTTGGCAGTAAGAGAAATGTGGTGAGATAGAGAGAGGTGAGGGTCAATATGAAGACCAAGGTTATGGGCATGGGGAGAGAAGGAGAGCTGGGAGGGGGAAAGAGAATGAAAGGGGGCGGGGAAGAAGGAGGAAGAGTGTTGGCAGGGAAGAAAAGGAGTTCAGTTTTTTCAGCATTAAGAGTAAGGAAGTGAGAGGACATCCAGGGTTTAACAGCAGAAAGGCAATAAGACAGTTTATCTTGAATGTCAGGAGAGAAGGAGGAGAAGGAGAGGAAAAGCTGGGTATCATCAGCATAGAAATGGTGCGAGATAACAAAAGAGGAGATGATAGGAGCTAAGAAGGAAGTATAGGGTGAGAAAAGAAAGGGGCCAATGACACAACCTTGGGGGGCACATATAAATGTGTATAGGGGTATAACCTTTTCTATGATTTGAAATGTGATGTTTATATTAGATGCATGAAATGTTCTTTATGATTTGAAATGTAATGTGTATATGAGATGCATGAAATGTTCTTTATGATTTGAAATGTAATGTTCATATGAGAAGTGCAACCTTACATTGAAAAGGAGTAGAAATGCATGTGCAAGACATGCTAGTCAAACTTGTGTACACATATCTCACACCTGCACACACTCACCCATCACCTACGATTGTCTCAGTATCAAGAAAGGTTAGGGAAGTAGAAGCAAGGGTTTGCAGGAACCCCACAGCACAATGAGGATGGACAATGGGAGAAATGTCAAGAAAGAGACAGCTCACGCAGGCCTGCAAACAAACAGCAATCCCAAAGACAAGTCCAGCGTTAATGGAATTGAGAAAAGCATCTTGGATATTGCAGGAAGGAAATCACCATCACATTGGCCCAGAGCACAGAGATTGCCAACTCATCACATGAAGGAATCACAGGGAGGACCTACCCTACCACCAGTTCAGAGCCAGAACCATCCATTGGCTTAAAACACTCGACTCATAACAACCTTCCGATGCCTGGATGCGCCACTACCACCTGGCTCCTTCCCTCAGTGTATGTAAATATGTATATAGCTTTGCTTAAAGTGTATATGTTCCTCCCCTCATTTTTGGCGTGGAACGTCCGGCACTGTAACCACAGCGGGACCTCACCCTATTGTATGTAACTACGTCTTTGCAACCCTCTTGCTGCCTTTGCGCCTGGTTACCCCTGGGTTTGGTGCGCATTATAAATAATAAATACAAATACAAATACAAATACACAGCAGCAAGGCGAAGGCAGTATGCACAGGAGAAAAGAGACAGCTCATCAAAAAGGTAGTACCGTTCTATCCATTACTTTATTATTACTTTTTGTCCTCATTTGGTTTCTACGGGACAGTTTAATTCAACTCAAGGATGTGCCCAAGAGATGAAGAGCAGAAGTGGTAATGGGTGGAGAAGGACTATGTTATTGTCTTTTGTTGTGCTTTTTGTCTCTCTCATGTGATCAAGAAGGGAAGAATGGGACAGTTAATGCTCTAGAGAAATTAGGAGAGCACCAACATAATGAATGATATCTGGAATATAAATGGAGTGGGTAGTAGGCATGGAAGATGTGAAGTAGATGAAAGGAATAGATAAATAAAAGGAAGTAGTTGCAAGCATTTAGGCAATAATAGGATGTGATAACGAAAATGTGTATACAGTTTGAGAAACTCACCCGATTTTCTCTGTGTTTTAGGAACAAAGGGACTTTTAGATGCCCAGCAGATGGCCCACAAAACTGACCTCACAAGGAAAGAAAGAAGGCCTATCGCCAGGAGGGCCTGTGGGACCCAGCCTAATGCCCAGATGTCACAAGCTAGGACATAAGAAAAGCTCTCTGATTGTGTGCCCCCCAAACCACTATGTTCCCTCCCATTATTAACGCTGTCCCCATACAGTTACTTTCTTAATAACTGGTATTTGGACTAAAGGTTCTTGGACATGGTGCAGATCCTAGTATACATGGTGTGCAAACAAAGGACATAGAGGCCGGGACAAGAGAAAGAACTCTGGAGGGTGGGGGTGAGAAAAAAAGTGCATTTGGGGTGGCAACTGTTAAAGGACAATTTAAAAAGGGAGAATGTTGTTTTTTTTTTACAAATGGAATGATGAGTCCCATAAGGAATACTAGAGCATCACTTAAGTGGCCTCCCCCGCTCGTGGTGACAAGGGTCGCAAGTTGTGCATGGAATAAATACAATATTGGGTAGCTAGGAGATTACAAATTTGCAATCTGTGGAATTGTACCACTGGAAAGGATTGTGGCTCGGATTGTTTTGTACTCTGCTGTCCCTACTTCTGTCCCCTCTTAGGACAGTCCAATGACTGGACTCTCCCGTCCCCTGCACACTTGATTCTGGTAAACAGCCACATTTGTATACAAAAATCTATGTAAGATATACAAAGTTCAGTCCAATGATACACAACAAGTGATAAAAATAATGTAAATAATTTAATGCCATCTATTTCTTGCGGAGGCCAACCAATCTGGGTTGTGCTCGATGTGTTTCGGGGAAAAGAACCCTTCTTCAAGAGCAAATCGTAGCGTAATGAAAACCCAAGACAAACTTATATATGCTGAATTCAATTACATGATAACATTTGCTGCATTTCCATAATTTAGAACAATAGATACTCAGAAGCTCTCAATCCGGATATTGTGCATACATTCATAATGAATGAACACTACCAACATCTCATTATAGTTGGTACACAAAGTACAGAAAATCAAATAGTATACCAAAGAGCCAACAGGATGTGACCATGTGTTATTGAAAGGACTGATTCTACAAAATTGCCACCTCCCTCATGTAGCATGCTGCACTCATGCATTTAGTGAGAAGACAAAACAGAGTAAGCCTGACTGGCAGGGACTTACCTGGCCTTATTACTAAAGTGCAAATAATCAGGAAACAAATTGTAGTTCTATAGAAGTCCAGGGGCAATATGTTGGAAAATAAACAAATCCAAGCGTAAACAAGTTAGAACCTAATATCATGTAACTCAAACAATTATAACACCCAACATTGGATATGCACTGCTTACCCTATCAGAATAGGCTTTAAAAGACAATCCACTGTAGGCTCTCCAAACTTCTAGGTGAAAGTAAGCTTTCTACACCGGACTAATTGTCAAATAACTCCCTTATGATTTCTGGGAATGTTGACGAGCAGCAAACGTTGACAGAGTGAACGTGCTTCCACACTTCTCTATGAAATGTACACAAACAAATAACAGCCACAACGTTAACTGCGGGTCTGCCACATACAATATTGGACCAATTGTTATACTACAGGCATAATGTTTATCTGCTACCGAGAAAAATCTTCACTAGGTGTATACCGTGAGGATGCATAGACCACCACCGTCTTCTGGCCCGGAAAATAGGATGAGTCACGTGATGGCCTCTAAGTAGATCAAGCTTAGGAGAAATAGAAAATGGACAAAGCAAGAAAGCGCTACTCCAACGCCATATTGGGATGGTAACTGCTATCAACATGTATTAAACTACCATTAAACTACCTCTAATTCTGATGATGAAACAGCTTAATAATGATGGATAGATTTGAATTTAATTTGTAAGATTTGTAAGTTTCGGGAACCTAGAGTGGATTGTCCTTCAAAGCCTATTCTGATAGGGTAAGTAGTGCATATCCAATGTTGGGTGCTATACTTGCTTGAGTTTCGGTATTGAGTTAGATTACTCTTGGATTTGTTTATTTTCCAACATATTGCCCCTGGACTTCTATAGAACTTTGATTTTTCCGATTTTTTGCACTTTAATAATAAGGCCAGGAAAGTCCCTGCCAGTCAGGCTTACTTTGTTTTGGCTTCTCACTAAATGTATGAGTGCAGCATGCTACATGAGGGAAGTCGCGATTGTCTCCAATCAACCCTTTCAATAACACATGGTCACATCCTGTTGGCTCTTTGGTATACTGTTTGATTTTCTGTATTTTGTGAACCAAGTATAATGAGAGTTCATTCATTAAGAATGTATGCACAATATCCGGATTGAGAGCTTCTGAGTATCTATTGTTCTAAATTATCGAAATGCAGCAAATGTTATCATGTAATTGAATTCAGAATATATAAGTTTGTTTTGGGTTTTCTTTACAGTATGATTTGCTCTTGAAGAAGGGGTCTTTTCCCAGAAACCCATCGAACACAACCCAGATTGTTTGGACTCCGCAAGAAATAGATGCCATTAAATTATTTGCATCATTTTTCTTATCGCTTGCTGTGTATGATTGGACTGAATTTCGTATATACATTGATTTTGTGTCCAAATGTGGCTGTTTACCAGCATTCAAGTGTGCAGGGGATGGGACAGTCCAATCATTGGACTTTCTTTTCGTATATTTCCATTTTGTGCGCTCGTATCAAGGTCATTTTAAAGACATAGGTGTGCACTAACCATTATTTCTACCCTCTTAAAACAGTAACAGGAAAACATTAACCTACATATTTTCTGTATTTGAATGAAAAGTAGTGACTTTACCCCTTACTATTGACATGAAGAAATGAAGTAGCTTTAATAAAACATTATTGTTGATTTAAATGATAAAAAAAGATAATATATATATATATATATATATATATATATATATATATGAGCTTGTATGATCAATTTCCCTCACACACACTAACGATATATAGTACCAGCACGTGACCAATGTGGGTTGGGGGTGGTTGAGGAAACGGCTGCCACGCAAACTCTCCCACTTCCCAGGCCATGAGCAACTACAATATTTCAACGGCGGTTCCAGAGGAAGCGGACTACATAACTACGATGAAAGACACAGGAGAAATTACCCCATGAAGACCGTTACATGAGAACATGGATGATGATAGAGGATTTCTCGAATGCAGATGACTGGACAATGCATACCAAAAGGGCCAGACAAAGGAGGCAACAATATCCGCAGACTAACAATGGGCCCGAAGCTCACAGGATGGATGGCCTGAATGTTGTAAAACACACCAGCCACCTGAATGTGGACAAGGGTTCGCAAGAGAAGAACGGGACAAAGGCTGCAAGTATGCAGAACACAAGTCCTGGCAGTTCCAGTGGAAATGGTGCAAAAAGAAAAGAATGAGCGCACCACACAGTGGCGAGAAGATCAAGATGCTTACATGGGTAGAAAACAAGGCAGGCCTCTGTCAGAATGCCATGAAGAATAACACCCTCATGTTGCCAGAATGAAGATAAAGTAAACATTGGAGAGGAAAGAGGATACAGAAGCATTCCAAGGGTATGTGGCACGAGAGGAGTCAACAATATCCGCAGACTAACAATGGGCCTGAAGCTCACATGCAGGTGCCACCCAAATGAAGAAGAACATGTACCATAATGCCATTGAGCACCCCAGCATTGATGGTGGCCCAGAAACACACAGAAGTGAATGGACGCCCCATACTGGACACACAGCGGAGGAAGAAGAGGGCGCTGAAGCTGAGCAGGGTGAAGAAGAGGAGATGACCGGGAACACAAACCAACCCAGAAGGAGCTGAAGTGACCTTAGGGGGGTGACAAAGGTGTGAGAAAACAAGACACCCATCTGTGGGGAGGGGCTTTGAGTTTGTGATCCATGCTGGTTGGCTGGACCAGAGGGTTCTCTGAAGGGTTCCCCTCCCCCAGCATACCCCCAAGATGTCAGATGCCACCCACTGAAGCAGCCCCACAGACCATACCCAGATGACAACACCAAAGTAATCATGAAGAGGCGACATGGCTGAACACACCCGCAGAGACATTAGCCAGGTGCAAAACAAGACACATGAACTGCTTGCTGACACAGAAAAAGCAATTACCATGACTAGCCATGAAAGCAAAATGGAAGCCACAGCTGCATTGACATGAATTGGGAAGGCTTACAACAAAGGGCCTGACACATTGATTTTCCGGAGAAATGCGAAAAGATCTCACAGCATGTCCAGCCCTTCCAAGGAACCTGGGAGAGAGTTTGAGTCAGCAGAAAAGACACATCACCTACAAGGACAGAAGATCGAAATCCCTCATAAATACAGGCAGAGAAAATCACTTTTATGGTCCACGAACACGTGACCTGGAGCTGGAAAGTGTGATGCTGGAAATACATTGGAGAGACAGGGCCTCCCTGTCCTTGTTCTGTAGTCCTTTTTCGTGTGTTCTGTATTATTTTCTGCCCTGCCCGGGAGTCAATGTGGGACACCTGGCAGTGCAGCTCTTCCTCTTTTTGGTTTTGTG
The DNA here is from genome assembly GCA_002915635.3 of Ambystoma mexicanum. NCBI lineage: Eukaryota > Metazoa > Chordata > Amphibia > Caudata > Ambystomatidae > Ambystoma > Ambystoma mexicanum. The sequence goes on from CM030322.1 coordinate 547,389,858, forward strand.
TACAGACCCTTGGGATATCCTTTTAGTACCCATGGGTGGGGGTACAACCCTGTACCGCTAGTGCATGTTTTTGGGCACCTGTGTGTGGACCACATAGCAGGGTATGGGCTGGTGGCAGCTCCATGCTGAATTTGACAGGTGCACTGAGTATCCTCCATTTTGGGATACCCAGGCCCTGCCATTGGAATCAGTTGATTCCTGATAGGAGACAAGATGGCCCCTGCGGCCTCTTGCTTTCTATTGCCTGTTACCTTGTTTTTTTCCAAAGTCCTGGGAAGCCCTGATTCTGTCCCTTCCCCCTGACTGGCTGTTGGGTGGAAATTCCATTTATGGTATTGTGGGGAAGGCCAGGCCAGACTGGCTGGAGCCTTCCCAGTGACTGTATGTTGTGGGTACGCCCTTGGGGTGGGACCTGGGTGAATGGAGTGTGTGACCAATCTACACTTCATGTTATGGGTGTCTGGTTTCTGGTATGTGACACAAAGACTGAGACAGCCCTGCCCGAAACTGGTATGAATGCAGTGTGGAGTCTGAATGGCTAGGTACTTGTCCCAATACACTTTCCTTGTTGTGATTGTCTGGAGGGAGGAGAATGGCCTGAATGCACTGTGAGCCTAATTGGCTGACTGCCTGCATTAATGCCCTTCTGGATGATTGGTTGCCTGAGTGTGGCCCAGCAGAATGAATGAGAGACCAAACAGTATATCTGGGGACCTCTCACTGATGGAAATCGTTCAGAAGCTGTAGTCGATACTGGATGCTTAACCTTGAAGCCCACTGGAAGAAGAAGCATTGCTGCTGCTGTTCTTCCCCAATCTGAAAGCTGCTGTGCCTTCAAGGAACTGATTCAAGAGAGGACCTGGCTAGGAGACCTCTCCCTGAGCTGTAAGGGACCATTGTGCACCAGCTAACCTTTGCCGAAGCACCTGGAAGTCAGTCCTCGAAAGGCTGCCGACCGGAGACGGGGACCGCCGCGGAATCACGAAGCAATGCGCGCGGACATTGAAGCCCATCACCGTCGACGACAATCATCGTCGACCGGAGCCGCAACGCTCCACTGATTAAGACACTTTGAATTCAAGGACGCCCTCGCTCATCACTGACGACCGATTTACCCGCTGGAAAAAGTCAAGGCCGCCAACGCGCCGAGGAGAATCTGCCAGTGGGTTTCTCGCCACACGAATACCGCAGAGACGCCGACGACTCAACACCCTTGCTGGGCCAAAGTTCTTCATAGACTCTTTGCGGCAACAAACTACCCTTGGCGAGGTGCATCGCATGCCTCACCTTCGCAGGACGTCCACGACCAACCATCGACAAGCACCGCTAGGACCGAAGCTGCTGTCTCAACGCCTTTGTTCACCATTTCCTCGTGGGATCTCGACGATCCGTGGCTCCTGCCTTAAAGGGAGCCGCTCAAGAAGGATCCGTCGACGACCCAACGTCAAACTCTGCTATTCCAGGTACATTTGGGGTGGCAGATTTGTATAAACAATATATGGACTGGGCTTGTATTATATCTTTATTTACAGGTTGGCAGGTGGGGGGATCCTCATACAGAACTGTGCCTAGTGGTAGGGGCCCAGTATTCTGCCAATTGTTTTAACCAACCTGCTTTCCACCTATGTCTATTGTTGGTTCATTTTATTAACTGATTTGTATGACATTTGAACTGAGTACAGTTGATGCATTTTAATGGAATCAAAGAGTAATTGTGGTACCACATAGAACCTGTATATATTTACCATTTTAGATTAACTTGAGCACAAAGTGTGTTATTGTGATTGTGTACATAACTTGAGACTATTTATATAAAGAACTGTGTTTTCACTAACATAGTGTGTGGAGATTTCTTTGTGGGTGCTTGGGGACTAAACTGTACTTAAGAACCAGCCTGCATCACCTCCTGAGAGCTAAGCTTGATTGCTTGTCCACGATTCCAAATAGAGCACCTTGGCTAGGGTGCTCTGTGCCTCTACTCTACCATATAGAGAGCAGGATTACAGACACCCCTTCCAGTCTTTACAGGGAGCCAGGCCCATTCAGAAATATAATGTTGGTCCCATCAAACTGAAGACAGAAGATGGAGCAAAATGTTCTTTCTCTAGGTTTGAGAAGTTGGAAGTAGCAACACTGAGGGGGGACAGGCTGTGCTCTAAGATCCCCTTCCCCACCCATCATTTTTTGTATGCTCATATGCTGGTACATTTTCTAAACTGGCAAGGATTGCACTGCCCTCCTGGGGTTGGTGTCAGGTGGAGATACCAGATCTGGCCAGACCAGTCAGACTATTTGTCCCCTATAGACTGTAATTATGCATATTCTGTTCACCCAATCCAAATCTCGCTTAGAATCCAGGAATGTAACTTTTGGTTGTGATGTCAGACCTGTTTAAAACTTCACTGCGTGCCTATAATGAGCGGAGAGTGCATTTGGAGCTGTAGACTTTGTACGTATCCCTGGTTGGATTAATAAAGCAGCGATTTGTCACATTTCTGGACTCCTCCGTTTTTGGGCATGAGGGGTTTCCCTCAAGCTAAACTCGAATGAAAAATGTCACCTGGCACAGTCAGCAGTCAAGTATCTCGTTTTCTTTGTGGGAAATGGACTTGTTCAACCCCAATGTGAAAAGGTGAAGGCTGTGCAAGAAACCCCGGTACCCAATACAAAGAAAGATTTGACAGCCTTTTTGCGGTTGGTTAGGTATCATAGACGATTAATTCCCAGTTATTTCACTATTACCTCTTGCCTCACTGATAAGCTTAAAAATGCGGAACCACAAAAGGTGAAATGGAGTCCAGAAAACCAACATTGTTTTGACCAACTGAAACAGACGCCTCACATGTTGGGTTAGGGGCTATTCTTTCCCAAGATCATGATAGCATCTCATATCCGATTCTTTTCGTTAGTCGAAAATGATATCCCAGAGAACATAACTATGCCACAATTGATGCTTTAGCCATAAAATAGGCAATTTCATACTTAAAATACTATCTCACTGGCAGAAAGTTTAGACTGGTCACCGATCCCTCTCCATTAACTTGGATTAGCCTTCGTAAAGACACCAATGCACAAGTTATGCTCTGGTTCCTGAATACGCAGCCCTATTGCTTCACAGTAGAACATTGAAAAAGAAGTTATCGGGGAAGTGGAGATTTTCTTTCCCGTTTCCCAAAAAATGCTGAAAGAACCAGCAGCATTAGGGAAAGGGTATGTGATGAATGTGATGATGTCATCACTCCTTTCTCAGAGGTAGCCTCTCCTCATGTGACCATGGGACGGCAGCCGCTACTGGATCCTGACCCAGGGGGCGGCTATTTGAGGGAGGATCACAAGAGGGGAATCGACCTCAGGGGGGGCGGCATCATCAGATGAGACATGGTATCCCGCTTTTCCTTTTAGGAATATCCACTCTATTCCTCATGCCTTAATGGCATATTGTGATCGCTCCCTTCAAAAACCTTTAAAGCCCACTGATAGTATCCCTCTCTAGTCTGGAACTAACAGAATAAGCAAGAAGGAGGTAAGGTAGAGATGCTGTGTAATGCCAAATACTCAGCAGAATCAGAAGGAGCAGTCTAGTGTTTGGAGGAAGCCGATTGGCTCCAAGCAACTCCCTTACTGGCAACAGGAGTTTAAAGTTGGAACAGCTGAAGGTAGCAGAGAGTTGCATCCGGAAGGTTACTGCCGGAGAAGCCGACCTGAGAAGCCCACAGACAAGCAAGGAGACAGCGAGAGAAGAAGGACTGCAGGAGATGGTTCACTGTGCGGGGAACAAATTAGGAAGATAAGAGGTTCCTTCCTGGTGACCGCAGGAACCGGGAAGCAGTGCCTGTGCCACAAAAACATGCAAAAGCCGCGAAGGGCGTTGAAGCCGCCAGACAAAGCCGGTAAATCTGTGAAGTGGAAGTGGGATGGTGGTGCGCTTCTGTGTGTTTGCCGCAAGAGGCCCGAAGAACATCAGAGAAAGCTGGTGAGCCCTGGGAAGGGAAGCCTGGTCACCGGAGCCCTTCGGCAGCTCCACCAAGTACCGATAAGTGCCAGGTACATGAGTCGGGTGAACCGGAGCCAGGAGGTTGGGTCACTGTGACATATAACAAAGAAAGTGAATGAAGAGAAAGTGAATGAAAGAGAGTTTGAGACCGGACACTTAAAGTAGTACTGAATATTTGAACTGGGAACCGGGACAGCCGGTGGCTCTGGACGGGGACCCAGTGGGGAGGCCATGGAGGCAGCATTTGGGAAACCATATCCAGTATAAGCTCCTTAAGGGAACCCACCATCTGTTGTAATTTAGTCAGCATTAGAAAATGCTTGAAAAAGTGGTCCTAACATGCCGCCTGGTTCTGTCTGTGAGCCCGTCCCTCCGAAGCGCTGGGTGCACACGATTTATCCCACGCCTCTGGGGCGCTAGATGGTCTGGAAGGCTCTGCCCCCCTTGCGACCTGAAGGGGTTAACCCCATGGATGACTCGTAAACTGGTATCCGTGAGGGGACCAGCCAACCCAAGCGTGGCATCCCCCCAGTCGTCGTGTGTCACTGGGATGGATGTTGAGGAATGTGGGCCCCCCGTGACTGGACCCGTCAACTCGACCTCCTCCTATTCAAGTTGCGCAAGGGGCCCTGGGCATTCTGATGACTCTGGAGTTACCAGTGATTTCCTTTGTCGCACGGGCAACTCCCTTTGTTGCTGTATTGGCGACCTTGACCTTGATGTAGCTCCCCTAGCACTGGGAGACAGTTACCTTGAATTAGTTCCTTCAGCTCTTGGGGACCTTGAAGCAGCTCCTGGAGACCTTGATCTAGCCCATTGAGGGGTAGAAGGGCAAGCTCTTGGAGACCTTGATGCAGCTCCTGGAGACCTTGATCTAGCCCTTTGAGGGGTAGAAGGGCAAGACGGTACCACTCGTGGTTGCACTCAGCTCCTTGCAACCAGAGTCTGCAAGGAACTGAGGAATTGCAGAGAGAGCAGCATCTGTGGATTTATACTCTGGCCTGGTACCGGGCCTAGCAGTGGAGCTGGTATTGGTAATAGTGCTGGCACTGGGGTTGGAGCTGATAATGGTGCCGGAGCAGGCAATAGCGTAGGTTTTTCTGGATGCTCCACTATCTGTGGCAAATCTGATTCTTCAGAATCAGTTAACGTGGGTGAATGTCCCTGTTCTAAGTCTGAGTATATGTGATGCTCTAACATTTGATCCGGCATGAGTTCGGAGACCAGAGACAAAGATAGTGAAATTGTTTGTAGTGAATACAGTTTTCGTTGAGATTCTGTATCCTTCATTGTAGCTTTATCTTTCTTAATAGTCTGCTCTGAGGGGAGTGACGTGTTGTCATGTTTTGATGCAGTAGCTGTTTGTCCTATTGGTAGTGGTTGACTCATTGCTGCAACTGGTTCTGTTGTGCTCTGGGGTGTTTTTTTCCATGCCTGCCATCGATGGCTGTCACCCACTGCCACCTTTCATCACAACAGTGTTGGAGAAGCTCCTGTCTGCAGTCATGTAGACTGCATAGTCTGTCATGGGTGGTTGGAGACGATTTGGAACTGCTTGTTTTTCACATCATCAATGATGACTGCGCAGTCGACGATGTGTTATGCATCATCGGCGATAATGAGGTTTTCAGCGTTGTGGACGATGACGGTGTTATCATTGTGGCGGATGTTTTATACGCAATTGACGATGACGGTGTAGTCGAGGATGTTTCGTGCACTTTCAACGATGATGGTGTGCTCGTGGTCGAGGACTTTTTGTGGGCTGTTGATGCTGAGGGTGGGGCTGAGGTTGTTTTGTGTGTCATCTATGATGTTGTCTTCGAAATCTTATGCCCACTCGTGGACGTGGCCACTGACGGGCCGACTGTTCCACTTCGTGGGTGCTAGTAGACGGTCTCGTCATCGGGTGCACACTTTTTGACATCAGAGCTTTCAGCCCATGGACGATGGTCAACAATTTCCCAGCCACTGACTCCATTCCTTTTTACTCCACTAATGTATTCCTTTTTTGATGGCCTGATGTCCTCTCCTCTGACCTAGATCTCTTCTGCATCTAGGAGGCTTTTAGGGATGGTCTTGTTGCCACAATTCTGGGGGGATTCTGCCTTAGATGGGCGGTATTTGCCCTCATTGAGCCAGCAGACCAGCCTCCTTTGCCTGTCTCTTAGTGTTTATCACTAAAGGTTTGGCCTATGTCAAAGTCATAAGAAGTGTGGTTGGAGCATAGGCAGTAAATACACACCTTACGCCTGTCCCCCTCATAGACATTCTTCATACCACAAGTGAAACAAGCTTTAAATAGCAACTTCTTTGATCTACTCTCCATATTGAAACAACAATCTACCCACTTCTCTGTTTTTTAGATTGAAGTTGAATTTTGCCTGAAGTTTGAAGTTTCTCTGTAGGAGAAAAGGGTAAGAGGACTCCTCAGTACGACATGCACTTATAATCTCAAGAGGACCTCGAGGGGTGGGGCTGGATTCTCAACATCCCATTGGCTGGGGCCAAATGCACCTAAAAGAACAGGGACAGACTAAAAAACAATAATATGTGTGTAACCGATGATTGACAGCCTGCCGATGGGGAACATTGAAACAATGTGTGTGAATCCATGAAAGATTCAATGCTGGAGAATGTTAATTCTGTGACTGCCATGCCGGAGCAAAGAGTGGCCTAATCAAGAATAGACTGAGTATAAATGTGAATGCTGTTGGTAACAGAAGGAAACGAAATGGAGTTGTTAAACTAATATAGTAGAATTGAATAGGCGTTGCACCTTGATATCAGGAAAGTTTTATTAAGAGTTTGCCCCATGCCATGTCATGCTAGACTTTATTTTAGTTCATGGGCTGACAGTGCAGTGTCTTACTGGGGAGTAGGATAACAAAGTACAGCAAGTAATACTTACCCACCTATAGAGTGAAAATAAACCATTAACTTGCTAGGCAGGCAGTGCTCATTAGACTATGGGCCTCATCAGGAGCTGGGCGGTATCCCAACGTTATTACCGCCGGGATACCGCCCGGGCTAATAGTGTTGCTGCCAAACCCTCGGGCGCTAGTAGCGCCGGATCATGGGTTTGGCGGTTACGGTAATTCCCCAATCCCCATTGGGTCCATTTGACCCAATGGGGAATTTTCGGCGCAATTAGCGCACGCTAATAGCACAGCACTAATTGTGCCTGAAAATGGGAATTTTCCCAGCGCATTTACCCACAGCTCAGATATGGGGGTAAATTCAGCCCAACCCGTGATTTGGCAGACCCATAAATGCAGCGGTAATAGCGTTACTGCCACATTTAAGGGTTACCGCCAAACTTGTTTGACTTTTTGGGGCATCATACCAGGCTGTATGTGTAAGGCAGATGTACGACAAATAGGGTAGACCGGGAGAGTAAGGCCAGTTGACTACCTTTCTGTATGCAATGAGGGACTGGCACCCTTTGGTGAAATGATAATGTATGCCTTTGCCTCTGGGACAGTCAGGCTTTTAGGTGTATCACAACTGCTAGGGTGTCATTGATTGTTAACCTCTGTGTGTTGAAATCATGCTCAAGAGAACACTCCCTTTTACTTGCTCCATAGGCCATTAACGGCCAAGTTGTTATAGAAGTGAAAGCTAGGAAGAACTATGGGCATTTTTAAATGAGAGTGGATTTTGAAGTGTGGACTCTCTGGGAGCAAAGCCATGGACCAGTATCCTGGAAGTTCTTGGAGCTTGCTAGGAACTTCATGTGGATGGTTATAGATGTGTGTGAGGCAGGATTGCATGTGGGCTGAGGCTAGGCTCTTCTGGGTGTTAGCCTGCCTAATTCAGCACTGTCCACCCTTCTCAACCTGGGCAGCGTCACCTTGTTCTATTAAAAGGGCAGCATGGAGCTCTTATGTCCAGCAGGGCACAGAGGCAGCTTAGCAGTAGGTTTATTTTGGTTGTTATGTCCCTTTTTCTAAGCTGAATGGTGCTCACGAGCATTATTTATTTATTTGTATATTTTATGGAGCGCCACCTGTAACCTTATGGCTGCTCCTTCAAAGTGCTTGCTATTTGACATCAATATGAAACAACATAATGGAACATGACATAATATAAACCTGACATAACACGATCTTACCACGTAGTAAAACAAAACTGGTATGATGCCCCAAAAAGTTAAACAAAGGGGTAAATATATAAAAACAAACAAACCACAAACAATGAAAACGAATGATGAGCAAAACTATCTTACAAAACAGTTCAAATTCGGTTTGAAGATTGCAATTAGGAAGGGAGAATTAAAAAAGGCAAAAACCCAAGGGTGGAACAGGGTTAGGTTAATCTGAAGTGAGGAAGTAAGAGGATTTCCAAAAAGGGGGGTGTTGGAAGGTGTAAAGGGGCAAAAGCAAAATATACATGAAAAAAACAAATTCAAGTTGACCTTTCTGACAAAAATGCATTTGGGAACAAACCACAAGAGACCAAAATTGTGCAACATGATATTAGAGTGGGTTCTAATCTAACAAGAATCAGAAAATGTGTTCACTTTAATCATCCCGAGTTTGAACACGTTTATCCTGGACGGCCATTATTTAGGCAATATGACCCAAGGAAGGGGGCATTACCAGTGGGGTAATGCCCCGGGGCCATAGTTAGAAGTCCAAGCGGAGCGAGGTCTTTAGCAGATCCCCGGGGGCATCACCTGACCGGTAATGCCCCCCCCCCTCCGAGGGTCATATTGCCATTAGTACGCCGGCACGTCGTACCGGGGTACTAATTGCAATTTTTTTCCAGTCGATAAACAGCGCCGCAACTGTTTCTCGACTCGAGAAAAAAAGCATACAAAATGGCCGCCATGGATCGGGGAGAAGGGACTACATGTAGTCCGTTCTCCCTTTCTATGCCGGACATTAAACCAAATGTTTAAAAAAAAGTAAACAAAAAAATGGCTAGGTACTAGTTTGCTTTAATGCACTTGGAAGCAATAAAACACAACAAAAGGTTTTCAAAAACTCTTTTAGTTTTAGCTATTCGGTGGGGTGGCACCAACGTGTCACAAATGAAGCGAGATTGGAAATGAGGAAGGAGACATAGCTTGTGGGTGTTGTTTGCTTTTTACCCACCGATTGACTGCCCATGGCTATGATATTTCTATGATTATTTCCACCAACTACCTGCGTCTCCCTCCCAAAACACATCTTCCTGGGATCACTTTGCCTGCCTATCTTTACAGAGGAATAAGATATAACTCTGTGCTGTAAGAGCCTGCCAGTGTTATTTCAAAGCAGTCCTCAGAGTTAATGGATTTATTGCAGCTATAAACACATCACTGGTGTCACAAAATTCTCTTCACTAAGTCTGTCTTCAGCAACTTGGTTTATATGCAGTATGTGTGTTCTTGCACGGAAGTCCTGTTAAAAATAAATAGGTATTAGTCTTTTGCCAGCACTGCTTTCACATGCTATACTCACCCCATGTTTGGTTTTAGCTATTCGGTATATTTTACCAAGTTTTGGTAGCACCATTATTGCAGTGTCTGGCAAAATAACTGTCCCATGCCCACAAAAAAGCCACATTTGCTGGCTTTGCCAATGCTTTTTTGAGACGGTTCAGACTTTCGGTGGGATGGTAAAGCTCCAGCAATATCCAATCTCGGTCTAGTCTTCTCTGTGTTACCCAAAGTGTCCCCAAAAATCACGTTGAAAGGTGGTTCCCAGCCCAATTGTTTCCTTGTTGTTCCCTGCATTTGAACCGGGAGGGGGCGGTGGGGTTTCAGGTTAAACGAAGAAATATGTTTTAGAACTACAATGTATCTTGTGGGGTGTGTTCTGAGATATTAGTGCAACGAAACGCAACATTCACGTCGGGCAGGATTCAAATACCAGTTGGCACTTCTTTCCATCTTTCGCAAGCCCATGAAACAAAAGTGCCATTGAGGCGAGAAAAAATACCACCACTAGTTCACAGTACTACGATCTCTTGCGACTCTGGAAAGCAGTCTTTATACAATGTCTTAATTTATGTTAATTTTACATCAGCAATTTATTTATACTCCATTAAAAGATATCTATGCAACTTTTGAGGTAACAATCGCTGCGCTGTGGGTGGACAAAGCAACCAGAGAACGCATTTCTTCCACATTGTACTTCCTATGAATGAGGCCATGTGTGGGATGAAAATGTCAACGGCTGCGCACTGGCATTTACAAGACAGTGGGGGACTGTGCTCCGGCACACTGTACAAAATGTTAGGGGTCACAGCGGCACACTCTTGTTTCTTCCCGGAAATGAATGCACTATGGAGGGCGATGGCATGTGTTGGGCAATACGAGGAGAAAAGCAAATGATTCGGCAGTTCCAGCCGCCTCCAGTGTCTCGAACAGCTCAAAAAGTGAAGCGACAAAATTATAAGTTACTCACCGTAGTAACTAACGTACTCTTAGTAGTCCCCTTTCCTCCGTACTGCATGGACGTCCCTTCCAAGGGACGGGAGACAGAACCTTTTTCACCAGAAAAAACCTTCTTCCCCTTTAAATTTAGGAAATGTCACAGTCCTCTCCTATCTTATCCGACCCGATAGCAGGATCCTTTGGTGGAGCAGGGTCGGCTATCTCACTACTGCACTCTGCACCAACCTCAGACACTTGGCCTGAGAGAGCGTTCTGCAAAGGGGCCATTGTCAAAGCTGTAAGCAAGGCTGTAGCCTCAGAATACGAGCACAGGGGCAATACTGGAGACATTAATTGTATTTATGTTTCTTCATAGAGCCTGAGTATTTTGCAGTTGGTGTTTGTCCATTATGTGTCGCTGAGCTTCTTGGTCTCTCGCTTCAGAGTTTTCCATACGTCTGTTGCCACAGTCCCAGTGTTTACCACTGCACAGATTTGACGTACGGCACAGTCATTTGCTATGTTACAGTGAAAAAGCCAGATGCCGAGTGTTCGCGAGAAAAGAACAAAAAAAATTATAAAGCCCACAGTGCAATAATACAGCAGGAGCACAAAGGCGCTCAGCACCCACAGTCACTCCTGCGCTGCTGACAACTCAGGATGCCCAGTCCACAGTAATCTAACTCTTCACTATTAAACATAAAAGTTAAGCGGGAGCTTGCACAGAGTATGCACACATCTGTTTCCCTCACTACCTTCACTCTCCCTCAACAACTCCCACTCCTTTGCAGTTCAAAGGGAATTAAACCCCTGCAGTCACTGCACTTTGTTGGTGTGATACTAATGTGATATGGAATAAGAGGAGTAGGAGGGAGGGTGGTACTTTACTAGACGAAAAGGATCGTCTTGGGACAGAAGGTGAGTAAAAATCCAAGCGCACCTCGGTCTGAACAGCGCTGTCCTGTCCGGGCTGCCTACCTTCTCTTTTATTTATTTTTTCTGTTTTTCTTTAGTTTGCTCTCACTGTTTCGTTGTGCTTCGTTGGCGCAGAAACATGAACAGCAAAACCCAAAACGCGAACACCGGTCTCTGCTCACAGTGTAACAGCCTTCTCTCACCTCACAGCGCCGGGGAAGGCTAGAGGAAAGGACCTCTCAACGTGATCGTGAAGCCGCACTGCACCGCACTGAAAACATACACTCTCCAGCGGCCGCTTCCAACAATGAGCAATTCTGCTGGCTTTATTGTTATACTGCCATTGACTGCTTTTTGCTAACTGAATCTGGATGCTGTTGAATCTATTGGCATTACTCTAAGTTTCACCTCAATTGTGTTTTATGGAAGTCGTATCTAGATGCTCTTGATTCTAGTACTCTAAACCAAATGTGTGCTCAACTACTAGTCTCTTGTACCCAGCTGTAAAATCCAAAACAGTGTACTATCTGTAAATTCTGCTGTGTCAATTCCTATGCCTTTTTAGCTTTACCGTACTATGATTTCTGGGTTTGCACTTTACCGGCTGCACTTCCCGATTTGTGAAATGTTTTGCTCTCCTCTCTGCCTTGTGTAACCTAGGCCCTAGCCCTCATGACCCTTCATTTTGTTTCACCTGTTGTAGTTGACTCTTCTTCCCCAGACTTGCTGCTAGGCCGTCTGGTAAGTCCCTTGTGCACGGTGCAGCCCCTATTCTGCTCTCTATCTCCCCGTAATTATGGTTCTCTCCATCTCTCCTATCTATTATAACTGCTTCTCTCTAATCTATCCTATCTCTCTCTCTAAGCCTGAATGGAAACAATTCAAGAAAATACTCCTGGTCTCCAACCAAGGATTACCCATTGCTGACACCTACATCAATGCCCCCTCCAGGCAGACTATGACCGACATCCTCTTTGCTGTCCCCTCTCCTGACCTATGGACTCCCCATATGGACTCTATCTTCTCCCCTTTTCTTCCTCGCCCATTAATGGTGGAACCAGATGGGAAGATCTCTTGGAATACGTCTGATTCTCTAGGTGCATGATTTATGTCTACCAGAATGGCACTATCGTGCCCAAAGCTCTCAGCCCAATCTCCTCCTTCTTGACAGGCATCTCCCATTTCTCTTTAACTTCCTCCTCTCTGTGACTATTCCACCTTTTGCCACCACTCTGGCCATTCTACCTCCACCTCAGAAGACCTTTAAAGTTGTCAACCAGCTTCACCTAGCTACCCTCAACTCTCACTCTGCTGTCAAACACTCCTCTGAAATCTGTCACCTCCTTGAAGACTTTGACCTATATGTCTTAGCCCTCACCGAGACATTCTTCAATGACAGCTCTGTCACTGCTTTTGACACTCTCCTTTCTGACAGTTATAAGATCCTTTCCAAGCCCAGGCCTAACCGGTCTGGTGGTGGAGTGGCTCTTCTCTTCCCTGATTGGGTCCCTGCTTCCGTCATACCCACTCAAGCCTACTCTTACTTTGAATGTCTTGCCTGCAAGCTTGGCATCTCTCCTACCCACTCGTTCACTCTAGCGACCATCTATAGGCCTCCTCGGCCGATTTTCCACTTCCTTTCTGAGTGTGCCAACCTCACATCTTCTCTTCTGTCCTCTACCTCTAAACTACTCCTCCTCACAGATTTCAAAATTCATTTTGACTCCACCGATGCAGCCTCTTTACTCTCCGCAACCTCTGCGACTCTCTCTCTCTCTCTCTCTCTCTCTCTCTCTCACTATTCTACCCACTTGTCCAACTAATTCAGCGGGGCACACCCTGGATGCACTCATCTTAGCTGATATCTCCTTCTCTTCTCCTCTCACTACTCTGCTCTCCAGAACTGACCATTCTCTCCTCTCTTCCCACCTAGAGCTCCTGGCGTCCCTGACTAAACCTCAGCCATCACTGCCAGCCTCCTTCTCTGTTATTTGACCGAAGAAGCGAGTGTCAGTAGCTGCTTTTGCTGCCTCCTTCATTCCCCCACTCCTATTGCTGACTGTGACCCTGACTCAGTCCTTGCTAACCTTCACCACTCCATCTCTAATACCCTTGACACTCTTGCCCCTGCCATGAGGATCCGCATGAAGCCTGCCTCCAAGCACAACAGCTGGTATTATTCCGAACTAGCCTCGCAGTAAAACACAAGTGCAAGGCTGCGGAACGGAAGTAGTTGGCTTCTAGCACATCCTCTGACAAACTGTCCTGTTGCCTGCTTTAAAAGCAATACATATTCTCCATTTCCTCCAAGAAACGGGCTCATATCCAAGCTTGCATCTCAGGGTCCACGAACAACACAGCTGAACTTTTCAAAATCTGCAAGAAACTTGCCAATCCTACTGCAGTTTCCACCTCGCCTCTCCCTTCTCAGGCCCTCTATACGGTACTGGCCTCTCGTTTAACAACCAGAACTCAGGACATCCTGTGCTCTCTCTCCTCTACCGTCTCCCACCTCTGCCTGCACCCTGGCCTCCCTTGGCCCACCTCCCTCCTTCCTCCCTACGCTCCTCCTTCTCATCCATAGCACCAAATTAGATCACCAAGGCAGTCTGCTCTATGAAAGTCTCCTCCAAACAGGTGCTTCCCAGCTCCTCCAGAACTATTAAGGACAACATTGCCTCTCTCGCTCCCTCCTTTGCTGAGTTCTGCAACTACTCTTGCCACTGGCTCGTTCCCATCACCCCTCAAACACTCCCTTGTGCACCCTCTCCTAAAAAAAAACATCTGCGGAACGTCCCTGCCCAGCTAACTATGCCCTATCTCCACTGCCCCTTCATGGGCAACTCCTGGAGAAGTTGGTCATTTCCCAATGAATCCACCATGATCACCAGTCTGGCTTCAGAGCAGCCAGAGGCACCGAAACTGCTCTCCTGAACACCTGTGAGGTCTTGTTCTCAAACCTCGACTCCAACTCTCCTTCCGTTCTCATCCTTCTCAACCTATCCTCTGCCTTTGACACAGTCAATAACTCCACCCTCATAAATCAGCTCCATGACACCCTAGGTATTACGGGCCGGAAATGGATTGGTTGACCTCATTCCTCTCCAATCGGCCCTCCCAAGTGCAATTGGGCCCTTTTCTCTCCTCTACTTCACTCTCTACTTGCGGCGTCCCTCAGGCTCCATCCTCTCGCTGTAGTTTTTCAACATTTACCTTTCCCCTCTTGCCCACCGGATCTCCACCTTCTCTCCTAATTTCCAGTGCTATGCTGATGACACACAGCTCTCCTTTAAGCTTCCTTCCTCCTCCTCCCCTTCCTCTCTAATTCTCAATTGTCTGGCTGCTATTCAGGCATGGTGTGCTTCTAATGATCTCTGCCTTAGTGCCAGTAAGACTGAGAACCTTCTCATTGGGACCCCTGCTCGGTTCCTTCGCTTCTACTCTCTGGCTACCCTCCCTGGGTCCTCTCCCCTCACCCTTGTGTGAGGCCAAAAGCCTTGGTGTCATTCATCTTCGACTCCTCTCTCTCTCCTTCTTACCTCATATCTCTGACCTTGCCAAGCAGGCCCTTTAAAAGTTTCACCTCCTCAGATGCATTCTCCCTTTCCTCACCTACCACCAGAAACTCAATGTCTCCAGAGCTCTGGTCCTCTCCAGGCTGGACTATAGCAACATCATCTTCCTTAATCTCCATCTCTTCTCCCTCCCCCCGCTTCAACTAATCCAAAATAGGACGGTGAGATTCATCCTTGGCCTCAAGCCCAGGGACCGCACTGTCCAGCCCTAAAATCTCTCCACTGGCTCCCTGTGGTTGCAAGGATCAAATTCCAGACCTACTGCATCATCCACAAGGATTTATGGGGCCTGGGACCTTGCTAAATCCAAACCTCTCTCCCTAAATACCTCACTGCTAGAGTCCTTGGGTCCTCTAGCTCCAACTCTCTGCAGGTCAGACGTTTCTCCAAGCAGAAAGTGGGGGTAGATCTCTTTCTTTGGCAGGAGCCGCCTTCTCGAACTGCCTCCCTGCCCATCTCTGTCTTGAGCCGGATCTCCTTAAGTTCCGGAAGTTTCTCAAGACCTTCATTTTCTTCTCCTCCTTCCCTCTCCCCTCCCTTGTTAGTCTCCACTTGATGCTGCAATTGGTTTGCATGTGTCTCTTAGAAGTCTCACCAGGGCCAGGCCATCCCTTGACCAATTTTCTCCTGCACTCTTTTACCAGCACTTGCCTATGGGCACCCTTCCCTGACTAGCCTTGAGGCTGTACCACCCCCATCCATGTACCACTGTCCCACCCGCTTGTTTCTCCCCCCCCCCAGGCACTTGTTCCTTTGGCTCCCCTTAGCACTTGACATGCCCCTGCGGCCCCTCCCACCTGCACTTCTCCCTCACCTCCTCTCCTTATCCCTTCCCTCGCCACTATCATGCCCCTCCCCCTGCACTTCTAGTTAGTGCACTTGCACGATTCGAATGTCGCAAGGCCTAGTAGGACCGTTATTGTTATTTACCCTCTGCCCCCCGTACCCTCTTGTCTTGTGGTACATGGAAAAACTTTCTGCTGTATAAACACCATACAAATGTCCAATAAATAAAATAAAATAAAACTAGTGATTCATTCATGTTTTGTAATTCCTTCTGTAATGAGTCTTTTTCTTTCCTGTAAATCTGTGTGTTCGTCTGCTGACTCCTGACACATGGCCCTCATTATAAGTTTGCTGGTCCGGGAAACACGGTACTGGTAAGCTTGCAGGTACCATAGTTCCCGGACCGGCAAACTACGAGTTGTGCTCGGGGGGGCCCTTCTGCCCACCGTTCATAACGATGCCGGTGCATCCGGCTTCCCCATTCCCATTGAGCCGTATGGGGCTCAAATGGGAATGGGGAAAAATGTTTCCCCGCGCCCAGGAATGGGCAAATACCTGGTCCAGCAAGGCTGTAATTGGCCATTTCTGGGCGCCGGAAAAAATAAAATACCGGTGGCAGCCGTACCTGTATTACAGGCACAGCTACCGCCAGCCTCATAATGAGGCCCATAGTCTGCCAGCTAGTTAATTCTTTCTTCATGTGTTCAGTCTCTAGTTTGCATCATCAAGATTAGTCCCTAATGTGTCCATGTTTTCCCTCAAATATACATTTTATTTTAGTCTCTGCATTTACTCATGTGCAGCCTCCTTGCTCTGATCACCCTGCATTTGGGCGTTTGTCAGTTGTGAGGTGAGCTGGTGTATTTGGTGAATTCTCTTGGACTAACTGAGTCATTTATTTCTTAATGAGTTTTATATTATTACAAAGATGATCACATTCTGTCTGTGAATCAATCTGCTTCATTATACGTTTTGCATTTTCATCATGACTCTCTTCCAATGTTTTTTTTTTATATTCATCAGGTCATCCAATAAGGCATCAGTATAAATGGCTTGGCTGGTTATCTTGTCCTTCAATTCATCATGTATCTCTGGACACTAATTATATATGTCATTAAGATCTGAGAGTTTGGTCTCTAGCACCTGGTTGGCTTCCTGTACAAGTATTAATTCTGCAGAGGCCTCTGATATTTTGTGTAAAGTGGTGCACATTATGTGTGCGTTCTGCAAACTGTAAGGGTACAGAAGGAAGAGTCTGACACACAGGTGGCATGATGATTGCTATACGTTTATTTATTCAGGAGTATAAAGAGAGGGCCTAACTTTCCTTATCTCTAAGAGGGCTTTCCCAGCCTCAACTAAAACACTAAGCGTTCTGTCAGAATTTCAGTGTCCTGTGTCAAAAACCCTGCTTCTGTCCCTTACACTTAAAACTAAACTAGAGATTAAGTAGACCTTCTTAGTCCAGAAGAATGACTCCCTTGTTCTGGACTGGGGATAAAAGTTCACTTCTTTACTCTTGGGTTCTTCTTTGGGGAATGGCTCCTTTCCCTGGGTCAAACTTGTCCTAAAAAAAAAGTAACGTTCAAGCACTTTCCCTGGCAGAGACACTGCCTATTGTCTAACACTTTGAATCTGAAAGTCTTTATTACTATGACTCACTTATCCTGGTATATTGATTTAAGAGTTCAACACAGCCAGGGGGAATGATTTCTTTCCCCTGGTTTCGGTTACCAGGAGAATGACTCCCTTCTCCTGGTATTTTGGCTTCAGAGTTCGATATAACCAGGGCTAATGACTCCCTTCCCATTGTCTCTTTTCACTTGGTTGCACAGTTTAGCACCACCAAGGGAAATGACTCCCTTTCCCATTTCGTATTGGTGTGGGGGAATGACTCCCTTCCCCAGGCTTCTTGGCCCTGGCTTCAGGTTATGGCCACCAGGTAGAATTACTCCTTTCTCCTGGTTTATGTATCACATAGCTTCAAACACGCAGTTCTGAAATGTTAGAAGGGTTTTGGTTGGACTCACTTGGTATCCCTCTCTACCAAGTACTATAACAAGGAAGACGACTAGTGTTACTTTCTAACTTCGGGTCCCAGACACTGGCTTCTCTTTCTCTTTCGTTTGGCCCACTTGGTTCACTCTCCTGTCAAGTATGACAATGAGAAACATACCTTGCTTCTTGACTTGGGTCCCAGACCCCGGTTTCGCTTGCTCTTCTGTTTAGCTCCCTTGGCTTACTCTCTCACCATGTACTGCCACAAGGAAGATGCCTTGCATCTTCATTTTGGTCCCAAACCCCTCTCGAGTATTCAATGGTTTTCGTTAGGCCACTACGAAGAGGAGGCATTCCTAAGATGCAAGAGCCTCTCACCGCCAGCCTCGCGTCCCTACCGGGCCTCCCGAACTGTCTGTCGGCTGCTTGGGTCTGCACTTGGCTTCTCTGCTTCGCGGTCTAAGGAACAAGTTACTTACCTGTAACTGTTGTTCTCCAGCATGGGTCTGGCATGGATTCACATGCTCATGAATATTCCCTGTCGTCAGGCTGGGAATCCTCGGTAAAGAAAAAATCAGTATCAGTTTCGTTTCTGATCTGTCTTTCTTAGTAGTAACCAATCACTGATCTCTGGGTCATACTGCCCACAGCCAATGACTGCCCTCTCCTAAGCCCGCCTCTGGCAGCCACCCTCAGATTTGGTAGACCCATGCTGGAGAACAACAGTTACAGGTAAGTAACTTGTTCCTTCTCCAGCATGGGTCTGGCATGGATTCACATGCTCATGAATAAAGAATACATAGCAGTATAACACATGCACAACCAGGGAGGTGGCAACAGGCTCAACATTAAGCAATACAACAACTCAACATTAAGCATCTCTTACCTCCTCATCAGGCTCACCTTAAGCGAACAGGTTGCGCAGCACTGCTTGGCCGACCCTGGACTCCTCCCTGGAGTCCCGATGGACGCAGTAGAATCTTGTGAAGGTGTGCGTCGACCTCCATGTAGCAGCCCTGCAGATGTCCAGCAGGGGCACACCAGACAGGAACGCCGTGGCAGCAACGATCGCTCTGGTCGAATGGGCTCTCGGACGGCCGGGCAGCGGTCGGTTTGCCAACCGGTGACAATGCATGATGCAGCCGGAGAGCCATCTGGAAATGGAAGTCTTCGAGAGAGCCTTCCCTTGATTCACAGACCCAAAGTTCACAAATAGTTGTGACATCTTCCGAAAACTCTTTGTGCGGTCCATGTAGAACTTCAGCGCTCTAGCTACATCCAGCGAGTGCAAAGTCCTCTCGGCCGGCGTCGAAGGCGACGGGAAGAAAACTGGTAAAACCAAGGGCTCGTTGAGGTGGAAGTCCGACGGCACCTTGGGCAGGAAGGAGGGGTGCGTCCTCAGCACTACCCTCGTGTCATGAAAAGTCAAGTATGGAGGCTTGCAAGATAGGGCCTGAATCTCTCCCACTCGTCGTGCAGAGGTGATGGCCACGAGGAACGTTGTCTTCCATGACAGAAACTTCAAAGGCGCCGAATGCATAGGCTCGAATGGGGCTCCCATGAGCCTGGTCAGCACCACATTAAGCTCCCACGCCGGGACAGCGGCCTTCACCGGCGGGAATGATCGGAATAGTCCCTTCATAAATTCCTTTACCAGGCGATGAGACCACAAGGACACCCGTCCCATAGTCCTGGTATATCGGGAGATGGCAGCCAGATGTATTTTTATGGAGGTGTGAGCCAGTCCAGCTTCGGCCAGCGACAGTAGGTACGGTAGCACTTGAGGGGCCGTAATCCGCAGAGGGTAAATCTTCTGTGCACGGCACCAGACAGAGAACCTCTTCCGTTTATGACCGTAACACTTGAGAGTTGAGAACGCCCTGGCCTTTGCAAGAACCTCTCTGCAATCATCCGGGATATTGTACCCTCCAAACTCTAGTGCTGCAGGAGCCAGGCCTGCAAGTTCAGCGACTGTGGGTCGTGGTGTAGAATGGCGCCTCCTTCTCTGGAGAGAAGATCCGCGTCCGCCAGCAGCCTGACTGGCGGGGACGTTGACAAGTCCAGAAGGTCTGGGAACCAGACCTGCCTCGGCCACGCCGGTGCGACGAGGATCATCCTGCACCTGGACTTCTTGAGCTGGCTGATGAGGCGGAGCAGCAACGGCAATGGAGGGAACGTGTATAGAAACAGGCCGTCCCAAGGGAACGAGAAAGCATCGTCCATGCTCCTCGGCTGTGGAAACCTGCTGGCGAACCTCTGGCACTTGGAGTTCATCGCCGTCGCGAACAGGTCGATCTGGGGTTTGCCCCATCTTTAGAAGAGTTGATCCACTTGATCCTGGCGCAGTTCCCACTCGTGGCACGAGCGCAGCTCCCTGCTGAGTGAGTCGGCGATGGTGTTTTTTATTCCTGCCAGGTGGAAGCGAACCAGAAACATCCCCTGGGCGACGGCCCAGTGCCACAGATCCTGGGCCTCCTTGGATAGGGCTGGGGATCTGGTGTCCCCCTGCTTCCGTATGTAGAACATCGTGGTGGTGTTGTTGGTGAAGATCCTCACCACTTTGTCCTTGAGGGATGGGAGGAACGACTTGAGCGCCCAGAACACTGCACGGAGCTCCAAGATGTTGATGTGAAGAGACCTCTCCTCTGGGAGCCAAAGGCCTCTTGCGTGGAGATCTCCGGTGTGGGCCCCCCCAACCCTCCAGGGAGGCGCCCGTAGTCACCGTCTCCTGAAACGCCGGGGTTTGAAAGTCTGTGCCCGTCGTGAGGTGAGCCCGGGTGCCCCAACATAGGATCGCCCGACGGAACT
The DNA here is from genome assembly GCA_002915635.3 of Ambystoma mexicanum. Taxonomy (NCBI): domain Eukaryota; kingdom Metazoa; phylum Chordata; class Amphibia; order Caudata; family Ambystomatidae; genus Ambystoma; species Ambystoma mexicanum. The sequence goes on from CM030322.1 coordinate 547,410,295, forward strand.
CCTCGTCAAGGGGGATCCTGTCCTCGAAGCAGCCCCTCGCCTGAAACCAGCGGGCGTCGAGGAACTCCTGTAGCGGACGCATCCGAAGTCTGCAAAGGGGTACAAGGTAGATGCATGAGGACATCATCCCGAGAAAGGACTTGATGGACCTCACCCTGGCCACGTCCGTGGCTAACAGTTGCCGTACCTTGCCCAGGATGGTCTTAGTCCTCTCCTCTAAAGGGGAGGCCAATTGCTCCACTGTATCGAGCTTCGCCCCCACAAACAGTGCTACTTGTGACGGAACCAGGTGGGATTTGGGGTAGTTGATGGAGAATCCCAGGTCCGTGAGAAGTTGGACGGTCCTTGCCGTGTGCTCCACGGCGAGCTCCCTCGTCTTGGCTCGGATGAGCCAGTCGTCCAGGTAGGGTAGACGTGGATCCCCTGCAGGTGCAGCCGCGCCGCCACTGGTGCCAGGCACTTGGTTAAAACCATGGGTGCCGACTTTAATCCGAACGGTAGGGCTTTGAATTGGTAGTGGCGTCCTTGAACCACAAACCTGAGGAACTTCCTGTGCCTTTTTAGAATGGGGACGTGGAAGTAAGCATCCTCCAGGTCCAAAGACGATAGGAAGTCGCCTTCCTCCAGCTGTCCCAGCACCTGCTAGAGGGTGACCATCCTGAATTTCTGCGCCTTGATGTATTTGTTTAACCGACGCAGGTCTAGGATGGGGCGCCAACCGGCTGTCTTCTTTCTGACGAGGAAGTACCTTGAGTATACTCCGGAGCCCCGGAGCCTCCTGGGGACGAGCTCAATGGCACCTTTCTTGAGCATCGCCTTTACCTCCAACAGCAGTTGAGGGACGTGATTCTCCTTCCTGGCTACGGGAGGAATGCAAGGGCACTTCTTTAGGAATTCCAGCAAGTGCCCGTTGGCCAGGGTGTCCAATACCCAATGATCGGTGGAGATGGACTCCCACACCCTGACGAACTTCGTCAGCCGGCTTCCCACTGGGGTGCTTCGGTGGGGGCCCGACAACCCGGCCGGGTCAGTCTTGCTTGGAAGCGGCCTGGCCGCCTTGGCCTCCTTGGCGACGACGGCGGGAACCCCCTTGCTTGCCGCAACCTCTGTAGGCCTCCTGGGAAGAGGAGCGGGCCGCCTGGTGGTAGGTGGAGGAGCCACTGCTGGATCCTTTGGAGGCACCCTGTCTGCCTCCAGGGCTCCGAAAGGGCCGTCGCTGCTGAAGCACCCCAAGGGCCCGGGCCGTCTCCGAGTCGGTCTTGATGGCCTGTAGAGACTCATCCACCGCCTTACCAAAGAGGTTGCTGCCGTCAAACGGCATGTCCAACACTCTGGTCTGGACGTCCTGGCGAAAGTCTGTCGCCTTGAGCCATCCTCGTCGTCGGAGGCAAACTCTGTTGCCCAGTTGGCGAAATCCGGTATTGGCAATATCCGTTGCCACCGTAATGGCGTGATACGACGCCACCTCGCCCTCCTGAAGAATTTCTAGGGCCTCTGCCCTTTTGTCATCAGGCAGGAAATCTAGCAGGGGAGCTATCTTGTACCAGAGCTCCCTGTCGTAGCGGGCCACGATCGCTAAGGCATTGGCCGCCTTAATCGTCGTCACCGCCGACGAGATGACTCGTCGTCCCATAGAGTCCAACTTCTTACCCTCGCTGTCTGGCGGGGAAGTGGAAGTTGAAGCCGCCGCGCCCGCTGCCTTCTTCTTAGCCACTGCCGGGACGACCGAGTCTGGTGTGGGCTGGGCCCTGAGGCACAAGGGGGTAGCATCGGGGACTCGGTACTTCTTCTCATACCTGTCCCTCTTGGCGGGTGTCGTGGCAGGGTTCTTGAGGACAGCAAGGCCCTCGTCCCAGATGTCGTCGAGTAAAGGCACCGCGAGGACCGTCTTCCTCTTAGTCTCTCGTCGTTGGTACAGAAACCCCTCCTTTTTCTGTTCTTCAGGGCAGAGCTGGAAGAGCTTGGATGCCCTGGTTATCATGGCGTGGAAAGAGCCAACCTCGTCGGCTGGGGAGGCCCGCGGAGGGGGATGGGGTGATGACGGGATGTCTTCTGTGTCATCGCCGCCATCATCGTCTGTCCCCGTCGCCGTATCCGTTGCCGTAACCTCTCCCGGCGAGGGGGATGAGGGGTCCACCGGTCTCGCAGGCACAAAGGGCGGAGCGGGGTGGACTCTCCTCCCGACGGGCCTGGTTCTGGCTCCTCCGTCAGGGTGCGTGGTAATCTCATCCTTATCTCGGTACATAAGGATTGGATTGCCAACAGAATGGCCGCCGAGCTATCCTGGGGCTCGGGCAATGGCTGTGACGGATGGGATGGCCGCTCCACTGTGCCCTGTTTGTCGTCGTTATCTTCGATCTCAGCAGGGACCGTCCCCTGGGATCGAACCTTCTCGAACCTCTCATTGAGGTTTATGAACCTCTCGTTGAGGCCTATGGACCTTTCGTTGAGGCCCTTCTCAGTCTCCACCAGTTCCTCCTCAGAGGATGATTCCGAGTCTGTAACATCTGTAATGTCTGTAATGGCCACCGCCCTCCCCCCTCTTTTTCAGCCGGGGGCTTCACGGGGACCTGGAAAGAGGATTCCCTCTGCGGCGGCAGGGATACTCTGGGCCCAGAGGCCGTTTCCATTGGTGTAGTCTCAGCCGGCTCCGCCAGGGTCGCAGCGACCACTTCGGTAGAGGCCTTAGCCGGGTGGATCAAGGCCCTCACCACCTTAGGTGCGTCCTGGGCCTTTGCCTTGGGGGGAGGGTCAACGCCTCGCTCCCCCTTCGAGATCAACCTGGTCCGCTCCAGCGGCCTACCCGGGTTCTCAGACTTCCTCTTCCCCGAACCAGAGCGCTGGCTCGTGGTCGAACGTGCCGGGGAAGTAGCGCCCTGCTTGGCAACCAAAGAGCCCGACCTTTCGGTGCTCCCGGAGCCCACGGACTCGCGGTGTTTGGCCTTCTGTTGGGCCCCCGTCGCCGGGGCGCCCTCAAAGGACTTAGAAGCCCGCTCAGACTTCTTCTTCACCTTCTCACTTGCTGTGCCCTTCTCCAGCCAGGTGGCGAGGCGGGAACGACGATCTTGTTTGGTCCGTTCCGAAAGGTTCTTGCAGAACGCACAGTCCCTTCTCCACGTGCGTCTTGTCCCCATGGAGGGAGTAGAGATATCGCGAATGCTCGTCCTCCTTGAAAACGTTATATAATCCGCATCCAGGGCAGTTCCTGAACAGCTTGGATCGGGGGGTCGAGCTCCCTTTGTCCTGGGCCATGTCTGTTGAGGTAGGCCGCAAATCTTGCGGAATCCTCCAAGAAGTGTAAACTCAACGAAAACTTCACCCTTGAGGGGCGTAGAAGAATTCCGAAACGGGTCCCCGTTATCGGAAGTAGAAACGGTGGAGCTTGAGGCTCGATTAAACCGAAAAAATGAGAAATTCTCCTGAAAAAACGTAAAAACGCAGTAAAAAAACTCGAGAGCTAAACACGAGCACTCCCAACACTTGAGCGTGCGGTAAAAATCTGAGGATGGCTGCCAGAGGCGGGGCTTAGGGAGAGGGCAGTCATTGGCTGGGGGCAGTATGACCCAGAGATCAGTGATTTATTACTACTAAGAAAGACAGATCAGAAACGAAACTGATACTGATTTTTTCTTTACCGAGGATTCCCAGCCTGACGACGGGGAATATTCATGAGCATGTGACTCCATGCCAGACCCCATCACGGTCGCACCATTGCACTATTTTTCAGGACTGACGGGAAGGTCGCTTCTTGCTCAACTTCCTCTGGACTTCCAAAGCTGCCTGCCTGCATCTGCCGCTCTGCCAGGTTTATTTATTTATTTATTTGCATTTGTAAAGTGCCAACTGCCCTCGGGCATCGTGGCGCTGTTAAGAAGGCTTAGTTACATAAGTGTATTTGATGGCAACATACATGTTGTTTCATGGAGTTACAAAAGTGCTTAACAAAGATTACATGGTTTGGTGGTCAAGTATATGGTGTCAGTGACATCTTACATGGCGGCAGCTACAAACAGTTGCATAGTCACAACTAGTATACATATACAAGGTGCTAGCCACAAGTTGCATGGCAGCAACGACTCATATGTGCGAGGTCGTAGTCAATAGGTAAGTGTGTGGTGCCAGACACCAGAATACAAAGGCGGCAAGCTACACATGGATGTATGGTTGACGTCAGCATAACATAGCATGTAGCCAGCCCCTTGTAGCGGGGTGGCAAGTGCATCCTAGTACATAGGTACGGATCAGCGGCAGTGACGTGAAGCAAGTCTCTGGGTATGTCGGGCAGCTACACACACTAAATGGGCTGGGACGAAAGGGTGTGGCCTCCCAAGGTACACACGCGACCAAGGGAGGGGTGGGGGGAAGTAAACATGCATACTGAGGGGAGTGGAAGGGTGGGGGGAGGTAAACATACATACTGAGGGGAGCTTTAGGGTGGGGGGAGGTAAACATGCATACTGAGGGGAGCAATGGTGTGGGGGGAGGTAAGCATGCATACTGAAGGGAGCGGATGGGTGGGGAGAGGTAAACATGCATACTGAGGGGTGGGGGCAGGTGAATATGCATACTGGCGAGGGCACACACTGCACGACCCGGGCAACAAACAAGGGAAAGAAACAGGGCCTTAGAAGGCGTGCCTTGGGGATGAGGGCCAGCGTCCACCTGCCGGCATCTGGATTGGTCCTTAAGTGAAATTCACAGGCAAATCACACTGCAGCAGGATCTGTGGTCGGTAGGGACAAAGGGGGTAGACAAATCTTGCCACCATCTTGGAAGGTGGTTTTTAGCACATGTCCCAGATGAAGCAGAACATGGCAAATGACACAAAGATTGCAAAAAACAATGGCACGCACTCACCAGGCTAGATGTACAAGCCAGAAAGACACTGAGTGCTGATACTGATAATTGCGAATTTCCAGAGGCTTGTGAGCGTCTGGCTCCGAATGGAGCATGCAGGGTCCATTTAGGCAGCATAATTCTTCTATGACAAGTGCAGCCTCATGATGAGAGTGGAGTCCCCAACAGAAGGTGAGAGCAGGTCCGTAGGAGGCAGAGGGAAGAATGGTTCTTCTGTGGATGTGATTCAAAACTCCCAGGTCCGTCGCAGGCTGAGGACAAGTAGTCCCTCTGTTTCCCTTTTATGGAACAGGCTCCATCCTGGCGTAATGTCCACACCTGTAGCTGTCATGTCAGTCCTCATTCCTCCTACGGGCCATTTCATCCCAGTTCTTGGGTCAGGCAAACCCTCAGCATTCTCAAAGATCTTCTTCATCCCAGTCCATTCGGTTACGTCCATCTTCCATATGTTACAGCAGTGCATGGGCCTACTCTCAATACAAGAGTTTGTGATGGGGGTGGGGCTTAAGGAGTGAAAGTGTGTATAGGGCATGAGTGTAGGGTAGGTATACCGCATTCTCCCGAGATGTTTTCCCTTCTCCCCAGAGGTGAGATCTCCTCCAATGATATTCTTCCAAAGAGTTTCACCCTTAGGGGGACTATCGGGTAGTGGCCTCACCACCATGGCCTCATTGGAAGGGGGTCCCCCCTGGGGAGAAGTGACACCATCGCGGGATTCATCACATAACCTATACTCTTATCATTTGGAGGTGTTAGCTTCGCAGAGCCTTTGTAGAGATCAGGTACAATTTTGAAGGGACTCATCTAGCAGGCATTATGGCGCTCATATACCTGAGCCAAGGTTTTCAACCATCTGTTTCATTTCTTTCTGCCTTTCCAGATTCTACACCTGCCATTGACCATGCAAAAAGAATATAGTTAGTGTAGCGTAACAGCCATGTTCAAATCTGCGCTGATGTCCTGTGACATCATGGGCGTATTGCATCTGGCTACAAATCTGATCAATCAATATGGGAATAGTTTCTTACCTGTTACTCCATTTCTCGAGCGTTGGTATCTTTCTCACATGCTTACAATACTCCCCGTCATCAGGCTGGGAACCCTCGGTATGTTTATAAAGACCTCTCCGATAGGAACATTTATTGACACTTCTATGTCCTATCTATGTTGTTTTCGGTCTGCGTACGTTCGACCCAATAGTACGTAGGGGTATAAATAGCCCCGCCCCCGCGGCTCCCTTCAGATTTTAACACCCAAAGTAGAGGGAACATATAGAGTTTGCATTCAGGGGAGGCCGGCGGGCGCATGTGAATCCATGAAAGATACCAACGCTGGAGAAATGGAGTTACAGGTAAGAAACTACTCCCTTCTCCAGCATTGGATCTTTCATGGATTCACATGCTTAGAATAGATTATACAGCAGTACCTCTAACATGGAAGTGTGCAATGCAAACTAAGACTATCCAAGCCACCTATGCAGTTGGGTATACGAAAAAGAAAACCATCAAGGTACATTGACAATAACAAAACATATGGCATATTGACAAGAGTATGTATACCCCTATGTGGGGCTTACCTTACTGAAATAGATGCCGAAGGACCGCTTGCCCCATCTGCATATCTTCTATGTTGTTGCTCTGGGCAATAATGCCGAGTAAATGTGTGCGGCACCGACCATGATGCCGCTTGACAGACCAATCGAATTCCGGCCCATAACGCCGCCGATGATGAGGTGGATCTTGCTGAATGAGCTTTTGGGCGTCTTTCCAATGTTTTTGCTGCTTTAGAGTGACAAAAAGCAACAGTCGACGACACCCAGCGGGCCAGTCCTTGCTTAGAGATTTGTTTCCCCTTCACCGAAGGTCCATAAGCTACAAACAGTTGCCTTGAACGTCTAAAACCTTGAGTACGACTGAGATAGAACTTCAAAGCCCTTTTTACATCCAAGGTGTGGAGAGTTTTCTCTGCCGCAGAAGAAGCCGTTGCGAAGAATGTTGGAAGAACAATAGAAGAATGTTTGTGGAATGGTGTCGGCACTTTAGGAATGAAGTGAGGATTGGTTGCTAATACTACCTTGTCTTTGAAAAACCGCATGTATGGAGGATCAATGACCAATGCCTGTAATTCCGAAAGCCTCCTTGCCGACGTAATGGCTACTAGAAAAGCCATTTTCCATGACAAAAACTTCAACGACGACGATGACATTGGCTCGAACAGAGCTTTCATTAGTGTTGACAGTACTAGATTGAGACTCCAGCTCGGTGGAAATTTCTTAGCTGGTGGAAAAGTTTGAAAAAGGCCTTTCAAGAAATGCTTTACCAGTCGATCACTGAAAATAGGCGTTGAATGTCTTTTTCAAGTAAATCTCGAGATGGCCGCTAAATGAACTTTAATGGAGGAAAAAGCCAAACCTTGCTCCACTAACTGTAACAAATATGGCAGAATCTGTTCTGCTCTGATGTTCAAGGGGTCTACCCCCGGATGAGCCCTGCACCATACACAGAATCTCTTCCATTTACCTGCATATGAAGCGTTCGTAGACGGAGCTCGTGCTGCCTGTAAAATTTGTCGGCACTCTGAGAGAATGTTCAAGTCCCCGAACTCCGAGAAGTCAGGAGCCAGGTCGTCAGGTTGAGGGAATCTGGGTCGTGATGCCAAACCGCTCCTTTGTCTTGAGATAGAAGGTTCAGAATCTTCTGGAACCTCACTGGCTCCGCTATCGACAGTTGTAGTAGATCTGAGAACCACGACTGTCTCGCCCAGTAAGGAGCCACCACAATTACCCGTCATGAGTACTTGTGAATCCACTGGAGTGTCTGCAGGATGAGTGGAAACGGGGGAAACGTGTAAGCAAACTTGTTCGTCCACGGGAAGGAGAACACCTCCCACATTGATCCGGGCTGTGGCCACCTGCTTGCGAACCGTGCGCACTTCTTGTTCTCTCGGGTTGCAAACAGACCCAGGGATCGATGACCCCATTTTCTGAAGGCTTTTGCTAGCTGACAATCATCCATTTCCCATTCGTGCAGTTGGTTCATTTCCCTGCTGAGTGGGTCTGCTTGTATATTCTTTACCCCTGGAAGATGGTAAGCCATTATGGTGATATTCTGTTTGAGTGCCCAATGCCATATTTTTTGAGCTTTGCTCGAGAGCGTCCTGGACATTGTGCCCCCTTGCTTCCTGAGATAGAACATCGTTGTTGTTTGTCCGTTAATAGTCTGACAACCGATGCTCATATAGGCGGCAGAAAGGACTTCAGAGCCCAACGTACCGCCTTTAACTCCAGCACGTTTATGTGAAGAGTAGACTCCGCTGGGGACCATTGACCTTGAACCTGCAGGTGCCCTAGATGAGCTCCCCATCCTTTCAGCGATGCATCTGTCACTACCGTTGCTTGAAAATCCGGTTCCTGCAGGGGCATACCCTTTGTCAGGTTGTTCAAGAGCTGCCACCACTGAAGTGCCCGCCAAAGTTCGTAGTTGATGCTCAACTTGTTTGACCATAGGCCTCGACTCTGGGACCAACGGTCTGCCAGAAACTCTTGTATCAGCCTCATGAAGAGACGGCAATTGTTCACCAATGGGATACAAGATGCTAATGCCCCTAGCAGTGACATGTATTTTCTGACTGACACCCTTGTGCCCACTTTCCATTGCTTTGCCTTTTGAGTCAGTTTCTGAATTCTTTCCACGGAAGGCCTTACTAGCCCTGATTGAGTCTGGAAATCTGCGCCCAGAAATACTAAGCGTTAGCAAGGATTTCTCGAAAATGATCGCAAATCCCAAGTGTTTCAGAAGTTGCATGGTGGCCTTTAGGCTTGCCTGAGTTATGCTCGGCGATGAGCCTCTTATCAGCCAATCGTCCAGATACGGGTAAACATGATGACCTTTTCTTCGCAGCCACGCTGCCAATGGAGCCAAACACTTTGTGGACGTCCTGGGAGACGACTTTAGTCCAAAAGGAAGTACTTTGAACTGGTAATGGTTCCGACTGACTATGAACTTCAGAAACTTTCTGTGCCGTCGACGCACCGGTATATGAAAATATGCGTCTTGTAGATCTAACGACGCCAGAAAATCTCCCGGCTGTACTGATTGGATGACCTCCTGAAGCGTAAGCATCTTGAACTTTAAACTTTTTAGGGTCTTGTTGAGGGCCGAAGGTCCAGAATGGGTCGCCACTTGCCATTGGGTTTTTTGACCACGAAGTAATGAGCGTAAACTCCCTGGCCCCTCTCGGCCACTGGAATGAATTCTATAGCCCCTTTTGTCAGCATAAGCTCCACTTCTTGTTGTAATATGTGAAGATGGGGTTGCGCCGAATACACAGGTAGAATTTGTGGCAGCGTTTCCTTGAACTGCAGAGAGTGGCCTAGTTTTATCGTGTCCAATAACCAGCGGTCTGTTGTTATACTTTCCCATTCGTCGGCGCGACGGGCCACTCTTCCTCCCAGGGCGTCCTGTAACATGTCATTGTTGGGACTTTGACTGCCTGTCTTTTGTTGACAATGAATATCCCTTTCTTCTCAAAGCTTGGTAGTTTCGGCCTCTTCGCGTTGCCTGGACCACACGTCTATAACCTTGGGAGGCGTATGATGGCCTGCTGAAGTTTCGGTCTCTAGATGCAGTAAAACGGGAATTTCCTGGTGCTTTGCGGAAGGGACGAAAAGATTGAATAGCTCTTCCACTTTGCAGGGCACCTAATGTCCTAGCCACGTCCGTATCCTCTTTCATACCTTTCAAGGTCTCGTACACTTTCTCTCCGAACAGTTGGTCACCCTCACACGGCATATCGAGTACCTTGTACTGGACTTCCGGTCTGAAGTCAGTACATTGTAGCCAGGCTTGCCTTCTCAAAACTACTCCATTGTTTATTTTGCTTAAATCCGTACTCTGCCAAATCCACGGCGATGTTAATCGAGTGGTTTAACGCTTCTTCTCCCTCCCGGACCAGTAACATGGCCGACTTTCTATGTTCCTCAGGAAGGTGTTCTAGGATAGGGGCCAAACGATGCCACATCTCCCTGTCATACCTTGCCATAATTGCCAGCGAGTTAGCTGCTTTAACTGTCATCGCTCCAAAGGATAGCACCTTTTTGCCAAACGCGACCTGTCCTCTAGCCTCGTTATCCAGAGGGGTAGAACATTTGTGCTGCATCTGGCCTTCCTAGCTGCTGCAGCTGACACTACTGACTCTGGAGATGGTTGAGCGGTCAAGCATTTAGGCGTAGACTCTGGAGCCTTGAATTTCTTCTCCAACCTGCCCTTTATTGCTGGTACTGAAAATGGATGGCCATGGTCTTCAAACCTTCTTGCCAGACGTGGTCTAGAATCGGAACTGAGAAGACTGACTTCCTTCTTTTCCCCATATGGTCGAACAAGAGGCACTCCTTCTTTTCCTCTTCAGGGCTCAGACCAAACTCAATACAGGCTTTGCCCATCATCGCGTGAAAAGCGCCGATGTCGTCCGGAGGTGATGGTTGAGCCGGGCTTCTAGGTTCCTCCATCTCTGAATCCGAATCCCATGTAGGATCCCTTGAAGGGGATGAGGATACCTCTGAAAAAGAGTCTCTAGGCTCCGACTCTGTCTCTTGTAACTCTCCTTCTTCCGGGTATGAGCGTGGCGGTTCCTCGCTCACTGGTCGGGAGGTTGGATTCTCTGTAACCTGCATAGAAGGACCCGGTTCGTCGTCGGCAGGTCTCTCCGGAATCCCTGAAGGTGCGTCTACGAGGGGTAACTTCTCATCTAACCGCTTCAGAAGAGACTGTAGCGTGGACAACACTTGCAAGGATAATATAGATTGAGGGTTCAATAAAGACGACGAAACAGGGACATTTTGTCCCCCCCGAAATCGTCGACGATGCAATTCCTTGCAATCCCAGATCTGCTGGGCCAACGATCTGTTCTCGATCCTCCTCCATGGATGATATTGAGAAGGCGGCCTCCGGCTGTAGTAAGGTCTCTGGCAGAACCGCATCATACACCTCCGGCTGCCACACTCTTGGAGGCTCCACCGCCGACGATGTCAACGTGGATTCGCTATCGTATTCGTCGGGGCCACTGCAGCCGTTACCTGTGTCAACGGTAACACTCTCGTCACCGACGGAGTCTCTGTGGACGATGGTGTAGGCTGTGACGCAGACTCCTTTGGCGATCCCTCCTTTTTTGAGCTAGATTTATGCCTCGTCGAGTCTCTACTTGAGGACGACCTGTGATGGTCTCCTGAGGAGGAGGTCTTCAAAGGATCTTTCCCTTTTTTGGACGAAGGTGAAGAAGAAGACTTTCCTTGATGGCGATCTTGCCCATGTTTCGACGAGGATTCCTTCGCCTGATGTTTTTCTGAAGGGTGTTTCTCCATCGAACGCGGTTTCTTCGGAGGATGCTCCGCCAACACCGACCGGCGATGGGATTCCGCCTTGGATGACTTGGGCCTGGATGCTAGGCTGCGTGCTGATCCTACCTCCGATGAAGGATAGGTTCCTTCATTTAGCCACGTCATCGGGTGTCCATTCCGATCCTTTAGCGTCTTCTGTGAGAAACCTTTGCGGACCTCACAACTGTCCACCGACTGATGAGGGTGCAGACAGTACAAACAATCCATGTGCCCATCTCCTTCATAGACTTTTTTCAGTCCGCATGTGGCACACGGGCGGAATAACGCCTTTACAGACATTTTCTCGAAAAAACTCTCAAGAGTAGAATTCAACCTTGTACAGAAGTAGAAACAAACACGAAGGTGCTCCCGCTACTTTGGAGACGGTTGAAATCTGAAGGGAGCCGCGTGGGCAGGACTATTTATACCCCTACGTACTATTGGGTTGAGCGTACGCAGCCCGAAAATGACATAGATAGGACACAGAAGTGTCAAAAATGTTTCCTATAGGAAAGGTCTTTATAAATATACCGAGGGTTCCCAGCCTGACAACAGGGAATATTCTAAGCATGTGAATCCATGAAAGATCCAATGCTGGAGAAATTAGATTTACCAACCTTCAAACACCTTGGCATCCACTTTGAATCTTTTTCAAAAAGGAAATTTCATCTTACAATTATAAATGCACTATTTACAAACAGTGTCCGTATACTCTATAGGACCATAAAAAAGGACCATCTAATTCCATGTATTATTGCAATTTCTCCAGGGGTCAAGTCCTAAACATTAAAGTGGGGGGACTCATCAACAAACTAATGGGATGTGACGTAGCCAAAAATTATCATATCAAGGTAAAATATGCACATATCATTAAATTGGCTTTGCATAAGCACCCAAATTGCACAGGACGAATGGCGCTTTCTTTAATAAAATCAACACACACACAAAACTAAGAGAGGATATTTTTTTCTAATAGTGTTTTTGAAAACGTTAAAAGGTGTGCATGCTTTAAACTCCAAGAACCAATACAAATGTTTTCCCTGGGACTTGCAGTACCCGAAATGGGACATTTCACTTTTAGTTGTTAGTTATTCTTCATCAGTTTAAATAGTACAGTGGTGAAGTGTCCGGCCGACAAACCTGACGATTGCGGTTTGACCCCCGAGGTTGGCTTAAATTAAAAGAGCACATTCAATCTTTCTCATTTTAGCTGGAGGTCCGAGTCCACCCTCTGAATAAAGTGTACCCTCGACTTCAGCCCTGAATTTCTCACACAAGTAAGCTCATGTGCGCATCAAGTATTACTCAATGCACCAGAGCCTGGACAACAGTTATGTCATAAACCTGACATCCGAGAGTAGCCACCAAATATGTAGAAATATTTGAATTAATGTCTATGTTCAGCTAAAGCAGCACAAATGATTTCATGCCCCCAATATACAGCCCCACGCCACAATTCTGGGCAATAAACAGACACTGGGCCTCATTACACGGTAGGCGGTAGGGATTTACCGTTACCGGTAAGGGATTACCGGTATCGGTAAATCCCCTCCCCAATTACGACCCGGACATACCACTATTAGCGGCACCGCTAAGTACGGTGGCACTATTAGCGGCAAGTCCGTGAGCGCGCGCCCCCTCAGTCTGGAAATAGCGGCATAGCACTAATATCACGCCATCACGAGCCATGCGGACATGGCAATACCGGCATGTAGTAGACCCAAAAACCCCTTACCGGCAAAGGCGCTAATACCGGCATCGCGAACCACACGTTAAAAGAGCACAGCAGTGTTCCTACCTGCCACAGGTTGAAAAATCAGCACAGGTGGAGGCAATGGAGACTGGCAGCACAAAAGAGCACACCACCCCTTCCCACACCCATTCCCACACCAAGATGGATGCAATACTAGCAGCATTACATGGGCTAGAGGACATGATTGCAGTGCAGCAGCTACAACAACAGGCAGCACAGAGGAGAAGCAGGAGGAGGAGGAGGAGGAGGGCAAGACAGGCGCAGCAAGCACCACCAGTGCACCTAGTGATACCACAGAGGCAGCCACCAATTCCCAGGATCAGAGCCAGTCCAGTCAACCTAACCCTGAGCAGATACACACCCTGTACCGTCTGGACCGGATACCACACCACCATTGTAGACATGATATACAACGACATTGTGAGTCTCATTGACATCCGTACTGCCATCCCCCTCTACTGAAGGTGGTAACTGTGCTCCACTTCTTGGCCACAGGCACCTACCAGCATACGGTAGGTCAGATGCATGGCATATCACAACCAGTATTCTCACGCACACTGAACCAGGTGCTCGATGCCCTCCTGAAGCACACAAGTCAACACATATACATGCCACGGACTGCCCAGGAGCTCTCCAACACCAAAGTTGGCTTCCATTCACTGGCAGGCATCCCAAGTTGCATCGGGGCCATCGACTGTACCCATGTAGAACTGGTGGTCCCACATGCCAATGAGGTAGTGTACCGTAACAGAAAGCAATACCACTCCATCAACGTCCAAATGGTATGTGACTCCAATAAGATCATCACACATTGCTGTGCCGATATCCCGGTTCAACCCATGATGCAATGGTCCTGCGGAACTCGACAATACCACGATACATGGAGCGACATGCTGGACAACGTTCGTGGCTACTTGGTGAGTAGCAGGCCAACCACATGGCAGTGTGATGTGATTGTGAGTGGGGGGTAGATGCATACTCCAACTGGGCGTGATTGGGGGGGGGAGATGCATACTCCAACTGGGCGTGATTGGGGGGGGGATGCATAATCCAACTGGGCGTGATTGGGGGGGGGATGCATACTCCAACTGGGCGTGATTGGGGGGGAGATGCATACTCCAACTGGGCGTGATTGGGGGGGGAGATGCATACTCCAACTGGGCGTGATTGGGGGGGAGGATGCATACTCCAACTGGGCGTGATTGGGGGGGGGAGATGCATACTCCAACTGGGCGTGAACTGGCGTCAGGAGAAGAATGGACATACATATTTGCATCACTGTACAGTGAGGCAGCCCACAATGGACCAGACACAAAACCACATGCTAGAAGTGAGTGCCACGACAAACATATCTATCCATTACGCCAAACAGGCCATTCCAAACAACATGCACACCGCACAACACACCATTCCCCCATTACACAAATCAGCAACATGCATATAAAAATCTGAAATGTACGCTGAACAACATCAGAAATTATCCGCGCACATGAGTGCATACAAATGGATCTCCTGTAGCCATTGTAGTGAGCCACACCCGTACCCCACCACTGAATTGCCATTGAACAGCATGGGGACATCAACTAAGGAATGGCAGTGTACTAGCAGTGTGGCACTAACGTTGCCAGGGCCAGGAAACACAAATTACTTAAACTCAGGCGGGACATGGCAATCCCTGACGTATGCATGCATGGTGCATGTCCACTTGCAAGGACCACCTCACCTTCCCACATTGCAGTTACCTTGATTGCCATGAGTGCTTGGATCAGTGGATGTCGTTGAAAATGCTATGTTTGTTTGTGTGATATGTGCAGGCTCCACTTTATGTAGACACTTACACATACCCATTGTTGCACCCATGCAGGTGATGCAGGTTATCCCTGAAGAGGTGGCTCCTTACCCTGTGCGGAACCCACAGAACAGGCACGAAGAGGACTACAATCATGCACACACCCGTACCCGCGTGGTGATCGAGCAGACATTCGGCCTATTGAAGGAACGCTTCCGGTGCCTCAGCAGGTCGGGCGGGGCACTCCTGTACGGGCATGAGAAGGTGGCCAAGATCACCATGGCATGTGTCATGCTGCACAATATGTGTATCAGACGGAATGTGCCAATGCCCCTGACATTGAACTGCAACCACCGCCTGAGGATGATGCCGGGGGATGAGGATGGAGGAGAGGGGGCTGCAGGTCATGCAGGTGGCGATGCCCATGAGGACGTGCTGTGCGGCAGCACCTGATAGACCATTGTTTCTGATGCACATGGATTAGGAGGGTGCAATTGATGTGGAGCTCAGGGCACGGGTTGTATGGAGGATATTAACACAGTGCACCCTCAACAATAAAGCACACATACACAATAATCAATGTCCAGTCATGTGATTATCCATGCCATTACGTGTGTATTGAGCATTATGTCATTCAAACGTGCATGTACCCTCCACCCAAACACCCTCACCCCCCTCCCCCCACAACTCCCCAAACACCCTCACCCCCTCCCCCCACAACTCCACCAAACACCCTCACCCCCTCCCCCACAACTCCACCAAACACCCTCACCCCCTCCCCCACAACTCCACCAAACATGGTGTGCACATCAGTGCTGCATTAGTCTCCAAGTGTCAACAGTGACAGGCTGGCCCTACTTCCCTTCTCCACCACCACCATTGGGGGGTTGTGAGTCTGACCGCCTCAAGGACCGGCTGGACCTGCGCAGGATGGTTGTTGGTCAGAGCTAGTAG
The DNA here is from genome assembly GCA_002915635.3 of Ambystoma mexicanum. Classification (NCBI taxonomy): domain Eukaryota; kingdom Metazoa; phylum Chordata; class Amphibia; order Caudata; family Ambystomatidae; genus Ambystoma; species Ambystoma mexicanum. The sequence goes on from CM030322.1 coordinate 547,426,021, forward strand.
ACGAGGGGGTGGCTGGTTGATCTGCTCCCTGTGTGTGACGCATGCTCTCCATCGCCTCAGCAATGCGCGTTAGGACCTGCCTCACAGCGGCCATCTCGTCACATAGGCGCGTCGTGTTGCTGTCCAAGGCAGCTTTCATGTCCCTTGATAACCCCCGGATCTCCTCCTGGTCGAGGCAGCCTCGCTCACTGCCGGGCAACCAGGGCATTGAGTCCTCCTCCTGGCGCTGTCGTATCAGGCTCATGCTGTCGTCTGCGGCCTGCCCCTGTTCTCCTCGGCGCAGCTTGCTGCATGTGCCGACATCAGGTGAGCTTGCCACGGGACTGAATGACCCATCCATTGAATCTCCGGCATGCACCTCATGGATGCTGCCATTGGATGTGTTGCATGGGCTGTCGTGTGGGGACAGCTGGGTGCTGGGTGTACGCTGCCCTTCCGGTGTCAGACATGGGTCGTCCACATCACTAATGGGTGCCGTGGCTGCTGCTTCCCCGACGGAGCTATTGGCTGCGGACGGCGTGCCTTCTGACACTGGCTCCTGAGTGGTGGGGGTGGTGCTGTGGGTGCTACCACAGTGTCGGATGGCATTTCGACCCTTGTGTGGTCGGTGCGTGTGTGGCTTGTGAACCCTGGGCCACTCCAGATTTCCCAGTGCCCCTCGATGTACTGGGCCTGGTGCCTGCATCCTTTCCCTTGGCCTGCTTTTTGGGTGGTGGGGCCTGCGTTGCAGAGTCCAGCTCCTCACTGTCAGAATGTGACCCTGTGGGGGAGCAAGACAGGGATAGCATCAGTGATGGGTCAACGTGCATCATGCATATGTTGTTGTTGCTGCAGTCCTTTGGATTTGGACATCTAGTTTGGACATGCAGGTTGTTGGCCAGATGGGTGGGTCATCCGGACATGAGTCAGGGTAACACGTGTGTGAGGTGCTGCATGCATGTGGTTGTGTGGGAATATGCACAGCATATATGCAGGGTTGTGTACATGTGTGTGTGATGACCCCATCCATTAGCTAATTCCCATTTCACATTTGGGGGAGGAACTCATGCGTTGCATTGCAGTGTTTTGCGTGGACACTCACCTCCGTCTGACATTGTTGCCACACCGCACTCCATTCGGCCCACTCCCTCGATGGATTCGATGCCAATGGTGCTGGCACATGTCTCCTCCCACTCCTGCATCTTCATCGGGGATCCTCCTCCGCCTCCTGTGCCCATGGCCAGATTCCTGTTGGCCGATAATATGCTGCGTACACGGAGGCGCAGATCATCCCACCGCTTGCGCACGTCCTTTACGGTGCGGGGGGTGGAGCCCACCGCACTGACTTTCTGTGCCACCTCAGCCCAGATCTCCTTTTTTCTCAGGAGTGCAGGGCGCCGCATGTCGCTAGCAAACACTACGTCTGCATTTGCAGCCAGGGTGTCTGCCAGCATTTTCAATTTGTCGTTTGAAAAGTGTTCTTTGCGCTGGCGCGCATCAGCTTTCTTTAGGGCCTTGGGCATTGTTTGTTATTGTGGGAAGTGGTATTGCCAGTTGTGGTGTTGCTGCAGGTCCTGAGTGCAGGGGATGGCAATGGATTGTGTTTTTAAAGATGGCCACCGGGCTCTTTCCCGTTCCTGTGCGATGACGCTATTTCCGGTTCCGGTGTTTTACGGTGACCGCTAATAGCAGTGACCGCTAATAGCGGTGACCGCTAATAGCATGCAGCATGAGGGCGGAGGTGCTATCAGCACTTTGGTCGGAGCCGGAAAGGTGCTTTTGCGCCAGGGCGGTAGGGTCATTTACCGGCATGGCCCTATGCGCGTGTCCGCTTACTCGTAATGGAACACTATTAGCGGTCTCCTGCGAGGGCGGACACGCTAATAGCGCCATGCCGGTAATTCGCATTTTTTACCGCCTACCGTGTAATGAGGCCCACTGTGTTTCTCAAACTTTGAAAGTTATTTAAAATAACAGAGTCAAATTTAAACGAAGGTGATCTCAAGATTTATGCTTTATGCCAAGGAGATCACCATGCTATGGACCAATCCATTAATAATCCATATTATTAATAATATTAAGCAGAAATACGAATGTTCCCTGCCTACATGAATCTCACTAGTGGTCCTCACACAAACATTAATTTCCAACCTCAAGTATATACATTTAAATCAAAATATGGGCAATGATGATAAAGCTATACATTTGATCCTCACATATGGAGAAGAGTTTACAAACATTAGTCAAATTATGAACAAACACTGGCATGTATTATAACTTGATGAACATTTGGGGGACTCTATTGGTGAGAAAATCAATATCACTTTTCGGAAATCTCTGTCCCTGAAAGATAACCTGGTGTCCAGTTATATGAGTCCAAGGGCCAACACCAATGCTGATGCTTGGCTCAGTAAAGGTACCTCTGGGTTTCATAGATGCATGAAATGTAAAGCTTGTCAATATGCCACCAACTTATCGAGTTATCATCATCCCATCCTAGCTAAAGACATTAAGATCAAGTCTTGGATAACTTGCAATACTGAGTATGTGGTATAAGTCATTTTGTGCCCATGTAAAAAATTATGTGGGCAGTAATCTTGGCAAATTGAAATTGAGGATTCTTCAACACATACGAACCATTAAAAATACAGATCCCACATACCATATGGCTTTGCATTTCAAAAACACACATGAAGGAAAGCTGGACAGTTTCACGTTCTTTGGTATGTACACAGTCCAAGAACTTCCAAGGGGAGGGAATCGTGAACTCCAGTTACGACAACTTGAAACTAAGTGAATCCTTGACTTAGAGAAAAAAACCAGTGGGCATAAGCTGGACGAAGAACTGTATACCTTTTTTGGCACATGAGTTACCAAATAGATATCTGCCTATGTATTAGTGATTGTAAGGCCCTCTGGAACGTCATGTTTCTTCTCTCTTGTGTATGCTTCTTGTTTTCTAGTCTTTTCTGCTAATTTCTCATTTCAAACCATTGTACCTTAGCTCCTTCATATGCCTTGCTGGCTTTATTGCTCTAAATTTCCTAGACGTGCCTGTAGCACACTAGGTACAGCAATAATTCATGTTAAGGGGGTATTGTTTCTATTTAGGAATAATAGTGGCTATATGGTCTATGTCACTCATTTACTTGCTAAGTGTAGTTTTTATATGTTGAGAGGCTCTCATCCGATAGCACTTATTTGAATGTGGATTTGAGAACTTTTTTTCTCTTTTTACTATGGTTTTATACACCATGCTTATATAACATGGTTTAGGTTTGTTTTTGATATAAGGAAAGTTAGGGCATTCAGATTCCGACTCTAATGCTCCCATGCTTGGTTTAAGAGAGGCCTATGGTTTTCGGATGGAAACACAATGGACTTTAGACACAGTGAGATTCATCTGTAATATTTGCCTCACGTTTAGCTTCATCTCCCAGTTTCTCACACCTCAAAGTTTTTACATTTTGGAGAACTCACCTTTCCTGAGTATACCATTGTTGGTACTCATTGTTATTACAGTCCTATACTAGATGCTCTCTTTCATTTGTGGAACTCATTGTTGACATTTGATGCACCTAGCATGCTTGATTAGGCTGGTTAAACATCACAAACAATGTATTGGAGTATTTTTAGGAGGTTTTAAATTTGTGACAACAGTTAGTCACACATCACTATGCATTTTATTTGATGGTGATATTGCACAAAACATTTATGCATTATACACTTTAGTGTTGAAATGGATGTTCGTACTGAATTGCACTATGCACTCTATAGTCGCATTAGGTGTTTACATATTATATCCTATTTGAGCTTTTACATGGTTCTTGCCTATTGCTTGGAAACTGGTGTATTATGACTGTATTAATCATTTTATGTGCTATAGGTAAATACTGTGAGAGCATTGCACATTGATAATCTCATTGGAGAACCATCGACTTTATTCTGAGACCAATATGCTGCTTGTGAAATACTGCTTCGCACTGAATTGCACTATGCACTTTAGAATTTAAGAATATGATTAGGCATTATGCACTTTATTGTTAAATTAGTTGTTTGCACTGAATTGTACTATATTCTCTATAGTCGAATTGGCAGTTTACATTTAGATCCTTATTTAGCCTCGATGTGGTTCATGTCTACTGCCTAGAAATCAGGGCATTATCATTGTGTTAACCAATTCATGCGGTATAGGAAAATATTGTATTAGCATTGTACATTGACAATCCCATAGGAGTACTATATTTGCAATATGCGCTTTATTTTGTGATTAATATGCTGCTTGTGAAATACTGCCTTGCACTGAATTGCACTGTGCACTTAGAACTGAAGAATGTGATTACATATCAGGTTCCTTGTGAGCCTACTGAGGTTTCCTCCTGTTTAAAAAGAAACATGTGATGTTAACCAGCCGGATGGAGACATTACAAAATGTCTGACATATTTCAGCTTGAATTAGGTGCTCTTGCAACAACGAGACCCATCTATCATGTTTGAACCATAGAGTTCTGTACCATACTAAGGTCCTATCTTTATGTCCCTTCTCTCGTATGTGATCAAGTGGTCTGTTTACTGCAAAAGGCATCAGTGTGTGTTTCACTGTCCACATATTACTGGAATAAACTATCCTTGTTGTGGAATCAGCGGTCGTGTATTCTGTGCAGACTGAGGATTTGTTCTTGTTCCGCTGCTCCGAGAGTGCTATCCAAACAGTGTACTATGGTACGTGTTCTCTTTACAGACATAATATTTTTATTATATATATATATATATATATATATATATATATTATATATATATATATATATATATGTATATGTATATATATATATATGTGTGTGTGTGTATATATATATGTGTATATATATATATATACTTTGACTCCTACGATGGATTTAGCTGAAATTTTGCAGACAGAATTGTACTGACGGGCCCCCCAGATTGGACATTTTGGGAAACATCCAATAAGAAATAAAGAAGTTATTAAGAAAACAATAAAATGCAGCCCCAATTAATTTTCCTATAGACAAAAAAGGGCAATTATTTTTCCAGTGTACAGCAAAAACCGCTGGACAGAATTGGAACAGGTATGAAACAACTTGTGCACAAAGCATTGACTGGATTTCCAGGGGCGCAGGGGCAAGCAGGTCTGGAGCTATTCCGTCTAGTAGTTTTTGCATTATTGTATGGAGAAGGGGGTACCCCCTCCCCCAGAATTATAGGTATATCTCCCATGGTGCATTGCAGAGGACAGTCTTTTCAGGATTGAAAATCCGCCATTTGTTTTGGTTTGCGAGAGATAACCAGGGGTATATGCGCAGATACCCAAAAAGGAAAAGGCATATAAATGCTATTTGCAGGTCAATGAAATACCATCAGGGTAGAGGTGGGGTAGGCAGGAGAGCACCATGTGAAATATTGGAGTCGCAGGGAGGCTAGGGATGAAATGTACAACCCGAAGCACACACGTTTTCTGCTAGCCATGGTTATTTGACGGGTTAACCACGGCTACCCTATATCAGGAATGAAAGTGCGTGACGGAAACGAGTGCTGGGGAAATGGGAGAGGGCTGGGGAGGCGAAGAGGTCTTGAGGGGAGTGGAGGAGAGCAGTTTCAGATGATGGAGGCACTTGGTGAGTGCCTGGGAGGGCAGGGAAGCATTTCTTTCATCGTATTCCTGATAACCGCAGGTATCGGATAACTACAGATGACCGCGGCTATCTGTAGTACATTGCTATTATACCTGCTGTTACGGGGAAAAAGTGAAGATAACAAAAAAGAGAGCAAAGAAAACATTTCTTTTTACATATAGTGAGGTAGGAGGTGCAAAGTGGACACAACCAAATACCCTGGCTAGTGGGCCCAAAAGGGAGGCAGTACATGTGTAGTGGATGGCCGAGGGTAATGCTTATTGGCCCGGAAGAGTTTTAAAAAAAACAATGGTATAACAAAACCCTTAAAATTAAGTTGATCAGATTTATTGCAACAAAACCCTTGAAATTCAGCGCATTGGGTAAGTCATGAACGGCTTAACTCGTTGCGTTCCCTTTGCAAAGCCCAATAGCTCATACATATTATAAGAGAAAGAATTCACAATAACATACAAAGTGGCATTATGGGGGACATAGCATTATGGAGGACATCTACTGGAACTCGCTGAGTTAAGCCGGATACCACTTCTCCAATGGGCTGAATTTCAAGTCCATATATATATATATATATTTATTTCTGAGGCTTGTGGAATCTGCTTAGATCACATGCTGTGCATAGGCCGACATCTGGTGGAAGCTGCCGAGTATTACAGTTGTTGTTTTCGAGATTCAAAAAGGGACGTCGAAAAGGCATGCCAGTAATACTATCCTTAGTGTGACATCCACTGTACCCATGGTCCTTCATGCATCGAGATCACTCAGATTGTTTTTTCCCACCATCGTAGACGGACGCTATTTCGCAGAGTTCTCCTTTCCGCTGTTCGGCATTTTTCTTATTACCAATTACCGATAGTTTTTCTTACTATCCTTTTATTCATATTCACCGACTATCCAGACCATCTGACAGCAGTGAAGAAACAGTTGTCGAAGACTCCAGTTGACGGATCCTTTCCGGCCTTGGAAGGCCGCTCCGGGCTTCGGCCCACACAGTAGGGAGAGAGGAGGGAGGACATTTTACAATGTATATACCCCTTTTCATACACTACATTCGCCTAGCTGCCGTGTCATTCTGGTATGGATAGGACCCCTTTTAAATTGTGCACTAAGTGCAACAAAAAGTTACTGTGGGTCGACAAACACCTTGTGTGTAACCTTTGTCTCCCTCTGGACAACGTCGAAGGTACCTGTCGAGCGTGTAGATTCTTAAAACCCAAGATGTTGAAGGACCGCTTAACTAAACGCTGGGCCCACCACGCCAGGCAGCTCGAGGCTATGGAAGTGGAGGGGACCTTCAGCGATGGCAGCAACGCCACGGTATCCGACGGCGACAGGGTTACTCTGGTTTCCCAATCGCAGCCCCCCTACCCTAACAGACAGGCCAGCGGCCCTATTATGGGGACGATACCCGGCGGCGGAAGCGCTCTCACAACCCCCTCCACCAAACACACAACCCACGGACGAGACTCGGCACGTGTGTTGAACACACAGCAACGCACAATGTCTGGGGAGAGGTCTGTTGCATCGCTGTCCTCTGGACACTCCAAATCAAGATCACCACATGACAGGCCCAGGCTGTCAAAAGACAGAACAGAAGTCATGGGTGAAAACATTCCCGAAGGTCATGAGTCGGCTGACGAGACTTCGGATCTGCCCGTAGCCAAGATTCGACGTTCTGCGTCCATATTGGTAAAACACCCCATACAAGCAGGACTAGCCTGTTTAGTTAAGAAGCACGTCCCAGAAGGCCTTGTTAAATCAAGGGAGTCTAAGAAGAGCTCTACTAAGACCCCTCATAGAGATAGATCACAGAAGGATAGGTCCACTCACAAGAGTAAGGGACCTTAGGTACAGGATTCCCTGTCTTCAGCCTTAAAGAAAAAGGTTATGCTTCTACTGTAGTCCCACCCACTCCAGAAGATTTAGGTCTCCCACCTCAACCAGTGGTCATTCCTAGTTCTGCCCGGTGGTCAGCTGAAGATATAGATAGGGTCATGAAAAGAATGTCCTTCATGGCAGATTTTTATGAGAAAGACCCTGAACACTTCACGAGTTTTCACTCCACCCCACCCAAAACAGCAGCCTCTGGGTCTCAGAACCCTGTTCAGCCCCCTGCTAAAAGGTCTTGCCCCGGTGAGCCTGTGCAAGATCCCACTATCATTGACCTATATGACCCAGACACTGATCACGAAGACCTCTATGTCCAGGAAGCCGCAGACCCTTATTATGGGGATAATGAGGATGATGAGGGTGATCCAGATAGAGACATGTACAACATTGACTCCCCAGTTAATCAGGGCCCCCCTGTTGTAGACTCACCCAAAGATAATCAGCCTCTTCAGAAAAAAAAGTACTCATCAAAGCGGCTCTACCCAACAGGATCCACAGGACAAGGATTTTGTTGACGAAATCTTGGGAGATAAAAAAAGCTGTAACTAAATTTATTCCCCTACTAAAGTCTGTCCAGCGAAAGGTACAACCCTTGCTGCAAAAACCTAATCAGACGCATGCGGTGAACCCCAGCATATATCAACTTTTCAGACCTGCACCCTAAGACCCACTGTACATCAGGCAGCAGCGAAAGCCCGACTTGCTTGTTGTTACTACAACAAGGAAAAGAGCAGGTACTCCCCTAGCCTCCTCTGAGGCTCCTCCAGACAAAGAAAGTAAAAGGCTGTAAACAATGGGAAGGAAGGTGGCCTCTTCTGCTTCATTCCAGACCAGGATAGCTAATAACTCTACTTTGTTAGCTAGTTACAACTGCCATAAATGGGATGAGGTCTCAGCTTTACTCTCGTCAGGCCCGGAACCCCTCAAGACTCAGTTAGCACTGATGGCTGCAGAAGGAAGGGCAGTTCCAAGCTGCTCTCAAAAAAGCAATCTTGACGTCGCAGACAACACCGGCAGAATCATAGCTGAGGGAACTCTTATTAGGCATCATGCTTGGTTACGCCAATCGGGTTTTAAGACAGGGACGCAGGCCAATCTCATAAACATGCCCGTTGAACCCAATGTACTCTTTGGCAAAGCCGTCGAGGACACCTTGAAGACAGCCAAGGAAGAATATATGATACACTAAAATCATTGGACCAATTGACTTATAAACCTCCTGGCCAAAGGGGAAACAGCAATTTTCGTCGCTCACGCTGACCATTTTCCCAGAGGGGTTACAGCTATAACCAAAGTCAGGGAATGGCCTGGGGGAGCAATCAATGCCAGGCCTCTCAGAATTACCAGAGAGGACCGGGCAGATCAAGCGGTCGGGGAAGGGGACCCTCCTCCAGAGGTGGTACCCCACCTCAGAAACAGTGACATCCCACTTCAGGTGCCCTCCCATGCCTCTCCAGTAGGAGGGCGCATTTCCAATTTCACCAAAGCATGGGAGGGAATCACCTCAGACAGATGGGTGCTGTCCACCGTAGCGGGCGGATATTGTATAGAGCTCCTCAAGAGAACTCGGAATCACACCCCACGCCAGAAACCCCACTCCAAAGAAGACCAACGCATCCTCCTCAAGGAAATCGTCACGCTGCTCCAAAAGGATGCCATAGAAAGCATCCCAGCCAACCAGGTAAACAAGGGTATTTATTCAACTTACTTCCTTGTGCCAAAGAAAGATCTAACAATGCGCCCAGCATTAGATTTATGCCCTGCAAACAAATATGTCAAGCCACAAAAATTCTGCATGACTACGCTACAAGACGTAATCCCTCTAGTAAAAAAGGGGGATTACATGGCAACAGTGGATATGAAAGATGCCTATATTCATATTTCAATGTTCCCAGTGCACAGAAGATTCTTGCGTTTTAAGATAGCGAACCAGCACTACTAATTCAAGGTGATGCCCTTCGGAATAGCATCTGCTCCAAGGGTATTCACGAAGGTACTGGTGGTGGTGGCAGCACACCTGTGCAGGCAGGCAATCCCGGTCTACCCTTACCTGGACGACTGGCTGATTACGGGGAAGTCTCCCCCAATTTGTAGGCAAAACATTCAAAGAACTATCAACCTTCTCTTTCAATTGGGCTTCTCCATCAATGCGAAAAATTCAAGCCTAGTGCCAAGCACAACCAAACAGTTCCTAGGAAGACGAGTTGATCTTTCCATCAGAGGAAAGAGTCCAAAACATGATACTGCAAATACTGCATTATCAAGCCGGCCACCATATAAGCGTACGCAAAGCAATACATTTAATACGCATGATAACATCTTGCATTTACCTGGTACCTCACGCACCTGCGACCCATGCAGGAGTGGTTGGCAAAACAGTGGTCTCAGGCAAGTGGTCAGTGGGACGATCTAGTGGTCGTTTCGCCAACACTAGTACAAAATCTTCGCTGGTGGACAAGAGAAAATCTGTTGAAGGGGAAATCCTTCCTTGATCCGGAAGTACAAGCAATGGTCACGACAGACGGCTCACTCGCCGGGTTGGGGGCTCATTACCTTCATCACACAGCTCAGGGTCTGTGGTCTCATGCGGTGGCACAGAACTACATCAATCTGCTGGAACAGCTGGCGGTTTTCAAGGCCCTTCAGGCATTCGAGTTTCACCTAGCGAACCAATCTGTGCAAGTCCTGACAGAAAGCACTACGGCAATGTTTTACATCAACAAACAGGAGGGTACACGTTCTCCAAATCTGTCCAGGCTTGCGCAGCAAATTTGGAGATGGCACTCAAACAGAACATATTCCTATTGTCACAGCATGTTCCAGGGGAACTCAACTCTCTGGAACATTCTCTGAGCAGAGATCCCCTACCAGAGGAGCACGAATTGTGACTACACGTAGGGTTCGTGGAACACCTCTTCTCTCAATGGGGTTCCTCCACAATAGACTTGTTCGCTACAAGTGAAAACAGTCAATGCCCAGACTTTGCGTCCACTTTCCCCCAGCCAGACTCCAAGGGGAACACCATATGGATGAACTGGTCAGGGAAATTTGCTTACGCTTTTCCCCCAACACCTCTCATGCAGAAAGTGGTGAACAAAATACACAAGGAACATATGACGCTCATCCTAGTTGCTCCCATGTGGGCAAGGCTCTCATGACCCTTACCCTTGGCCCTCACTGGCAAGTCAGCCTTCCAGTTAGGGCCAGGTCAAAGGCCTTAAAACCTCATCCAAGACTCTCTTGGAGTCAGTCCTGGCGCCTTTGGCTCATAACTGTCATGAAGACCAACATTAGAATGGGACTATTTACTGGGGACTATTCAACTTGGGGGGTTCAGCCAATCTGGAGGCACACACATAGCTCAGATACAAGGAACTGAGCTATGCGGTCTAGTCTTTTGGGTGTGGCAGGCCTGGTATTACTTTACCTGGACTACTTTGGGTGTGGCAGGCCTGGGACTATTTTACCTGGACTACTTTATCTGAGACTATTTAAACCGCACCCAAATAGCAGAACACGCTTCGTGTTATTCTGCTGTAGGCAGCGTAACGCTCACTGTGTCCAGTTCTTTGATGCCAGCTTACCTGAAACCAAGGACCTGCAGAGAGAGGACGAACACCACTAAACTTACCGGGAACAGTATCCTGTCTTCAATCCATCGCCGACTTCAGTTCCACTCACCTGAAGGTACGAACTCCATCATCCGGCACCGCATGCATCCTGGAATACCATAACCTGGAAAGAGGAGAAAGAAAGACAGCATTACTCACGTTTCCTCCCGATCGAAGAAAGCCACACCATTCTTAGCTGGGGAGTCATCTCCTGGTCAGTATCATCGCTGGAACATTACGGCGCTCGGCGAGCAACATCGCAACCTGCAAGGACAGAAAAGACACAGATTAGCAATATAAAAGGCGAAAAAGCACTGCGCATCGTGCATTACTCACCGGACAGCATCGTGCACACCGCGCTTTCGCCTACCGGCCCATGCTCATCTTCAAACTGCATGACAACACCAAAATACCTTTCCATACCTAAAAGGAAAGAAGCAAGACATTATTATTCGAACTAAGAGGAACATGAGAACTGCATATAAAGACTGTAAAAAAGCAAACCTACAGAGTCGCAGCCGGCCTGGATTCTCACAGGCAGGCTTGCACCAGTGAAGTAACTTGGTCGCTGCTCGCCCCCCACATCTACACACCCCTGCCATGAGGAGCAGGATGGAGAATCCACCTTTTACAATATTAAGACCCATCTTTAACCAGAGGCCTTACCAACCGTGAGAGGGTTCGAGAGTGCAAATCATCCAACCAGGGCTAGGTGGCGTCCCCGTGGATACCAGGTGAGCGTAACAAAGACAACGTTGGTATCCACATCTGCGCAACCTGCTGATGTGCAATCTCATCAAGCTCCCGTGCCTGACCGATCTGCTCACTCAGCATGGGGGATTAACAGTGCACCCTCAACCTCACTCAATGAACTTGGCAGCATGGCCCTGAAGTCATAGAGTTCGGACATCTTATCTTACCACAGAGGTGTATGGATATCCTAAATGAAGCAAGAAAGCCTAACACTAGGCACTGCTATTTCGACAAGTGGAGAAGATTTGTAATTTGGTGCCAGTCTAAACAAATTAACGTCATAGAATGTTCTCCATCCCACATTCTAAATTATTTGCTCCACTTGCTAGACTCATGGTTAGTATTCAACTCTTTAAAGGTCCACCTTGTCAGCATACACCACCTCCCACAATAAGGTCTCATGGTGGAAGGTGCCCGTCATCAAGGCTTTTATGGAGGGAGTAAAGAGACTCCACCCTCCCATTTCAAACCCGCCGCCAGGATGGGATCTCAATAATGTACTCGCTAAGCTCATGAGACCCCCTTTCGAGCCAATGCACAAGTCAAGTCTTAAACACCTGACTTACAAGACTGCTTTCTTGGTGGTTATTACTTCCATAAGAACAGTTAGTGAAATACAAGCTTTGTCAGTGCAGGATTCTTTCTTTATCATACATAAAGGCAAGCTGGTTTTATGTACTCACCCTAGGTTCTCATCTAAGTTCATCTCTAAATGTCACGTAAACCAGTCTATTGAGATACTGGCTTTCTTTCAGAACCCCACCAGCTCAGCTGAGGTAAAACTCCACACACTGGATAGGAGAAGAGCGGTCCTTTACTATGTAAATGAGACCAGACCGCTAAGAAAAACAGACCAACTGTTTGTCTCCATAGCAGCAGGCAGAGGAGGAGACTGCATTTCAAAAAATGCCATCTCCAGATGGATAGTCAGATGTATACAATTGTGCTATTCATTAGAAAACAAGACACTGCCTTTCACGCCTAGAGCTCACTCCACAAGGAGCACAGGAGCCACTCTGGCTTTCATTGAAAATGTCCCTCTAGACAGCATTTGCAAAGCAGCTACATGGAGCTCAATAAACACTTTCACTCAGCATTACTGCATTGACACTCATTCCAAGACAGATACACAGGTGGGACAAGCAGTTCTAAGGCATCTGTTCGCCCATGAACCTTCTCACATCCCACCACCTTCTCCTAACACTGCTTGCTAATCTATGCACAGCATGTGATCTAAGCATATTCCACAAGCCTCAGAAGGGATACATTACTCACCATAATCGTATTTCTGATGCTTGTATCTGCTTAGATTCACATGCAGCCACCCTTCCTCCCCTCAGAGAGAAGGCGCATGGATGTGTATGAGCTTGTCTGATACGTATCTGCTTGGATACAACTGTACTCACGCTACACATCATGCTACCTCATGTCAGAAAAATAACAATCTGAGGGACCTCGACGCGTGAAGGACCATGGGTACAGTGGACGTCACACTAGGGATAATATTACTGGGACGCCCTGTTGACGTCCCTTTTGAATTTAAAAAAACAACAACTGTCATACTCTGCAGCTTCCACTAGATGTCAGCCTATGCACAGCATGTGAATCTAAGCAGATACAAGCATCAGAAATATGATTACGGTGAGTAATGTACCGTATATATATGCAACTCAGCACCTATGAGACAGCTATATAATGTTGGGAATATTTCTCTATTCATTTGATTTGGTGCTGGAGTACCATATGTATCATATAAAAACGTGGATTTGTACTATGCACTCGATCACGTTAAGATGTGTTGTGACAATTTGATGCACTGTACTGACACGAGTAATGAAGGTCACTTTATCACTTTGCCTAAACTAAAAATAACTAGGCTAAGATGGCCGACATGCCGAACACGTTATTGGGCCAAACAAATTAACCTGATCCCCAGTCCTCTTTTCATTGCTAACATCATCCATGTTTGTTTCTCTTTTTAATGGGTTGTTGCAAAGAGGCTGGTTGTTGTGAACAAGTGGTGAATCGCCCGCGAAACACATCAACGTCTCAGCAATATTCATTGCCTTATTTTTGGGAGGACTGCACTTATGGTCATATTTTTATTTGTTATAACGTGATTTTCCTGGAAAAACTTTGTATCTAATAAAGGAAGAATTACTTTGTATGGAACACTACGGATCCTGATCTATTATTTGGTGATCGCTGTGGAGAGTGCCACTCAAACAATTTGTCTGTAGGAGTGAATCAGCAAGTTTACAAACATATATATATTATATATATATATATATATATATATATATAGTACTCTAATAGATACCATAATCGATACTAGTAATTTTAAATACACTCCTTCTATATTTGCTTCTATCTAGACAACACAATTTACTTTAATTATAACGTTGCTGCTTTTCAGCCAGAGTATTCATTTACTGATAAATAACACATTCAAAAACACTTTATTTTATCCAGGATCAAAACAAGTATGGTATAAGAGAAGAATTACTTGAACATATAGTAATTATAGATACATATTTATCCCATTTGGTTCCCCTATATGCGTATGGGATTGTGGTAGTATTCTCTACACTCGTCATTTGACTACAAATGTGTATGCCTTGTGGAACTTGTGCAATACATTAGGGCACTATGCTTAGTGCAGAGGTAATTGATACTCTCCAGCTATGTGGATGATGAGAGCACTATGCATCTTATCATTCCCTATGTTGCAAAGACATCTAGTCCCCATAGATGAATCAGCAAAAATACTTTGTATAGCACTTCGCGCTTTAGGATTGAATAAGTGGTTGGGCATTTGACCCTATACATATATTGGATTTACACGTTTTGGGGTCAATTTATACTGGTTTGCTTCTTTGCAGGATAGGCCTAGGATCCACGCCACGATCATATGCATTATTTGGAATTGGCTGGGCATGGCACTAGACTCTAAACCAGTAACACGCAGGTTGCGTATTGCTATGCATCTCGTGTTGTGGTTCTACACGCGTGGTGACGCATAATTTGAACACAGCATGATGCCCTGTCGTAAACATCTTTAGTCAACCATGCTCGAATGCACTTAGCACTTTATTGTCAAAACGATGGTTGTTTGATACCATGCACTTTATGCCATTTTGTCATTCATGCGATAATGCATATAGCACTTTATTGTCATGATGTATGTTGCACAGCACAATGCACTTTATATGAGCATGCACGTTAGGATTAACAGCAACCTGTGTGTACCACCTTTTTTTTAACTTTGGTTTTATTAGAATTTTCTTAATATAACAAACGGGCTCCATGCATGTTCAAAAGGAGTACATATGACAGGCCCAATGAACCCGGTCCCCCTCCTTCCCTCCCCCCACCCCAAAACATGCCACCCCCCTAACCCTTAATCAAACAGGAACTGTAATTTTGGGAGTCTTAAACTTTTCATTTGTGTCCGGAGCTTGGTAAAGAGTGTGAACATCGACAATCATCTATGGCTGTGATTCGACCCCCTAGCCCCGGGCCGTGGGCGCCCGTTCCGTCTTTGGTTCCTCCCAGTCCCGTCTCACCGGGCCCCGCCCCGGGCCCTATCAGGCATCAGTGGACGTCCCATCCCCAGGTCTGCTGCACCCCATACCAGTTCTCTTGGAATGCACCAGAATCATTGTTCATCATTGCCGTTAGCTTGTCCATTAAGAACATATTTTTCAATTTTTTTAGCCAGTCCTCCTTTGAGGGGCTCTCCGGGCTCTTCCATTTCTGAGCCAGGGCCACCCTTCCTGCCCTCAGCATTGTTTCCCACATTCTGGGGTACCTGTAAATGTCCGTGGCCTCTGGGGGGAGACCCAACAACACCGTCAGAGGGTTCTGGGGGAGCAACTCCTCGGTGACTTCAGAAATCCAGCCCCTGACCCTATCCCAATACGTCTGTACTTTTGGGCAGTGCCACCACATGTGGCCCCTCGATCCTCTCTGGCCGCACCCCCTTGGACACATGGGGGACACTCCCCTGAACATTTTTGATAACTTTACGGGGTCTCTGTGCCACC
This sequence comes from Ambystoma mexicanum, assembly GCA_002915635.3. Lineage (NCBI taxonomy): Eukaryota > Metazoa > Chordata > Amphibia > Caudata > Ambystomatidae > Ambystoma > Ambystoma mexicanum. Next base: position 547,441,948 of record CM030322.1, read on the forward strand.
CCTGCAAGATCTTTAAGTTGTGTTCCATGTCGGCTGTGAATAAATTCCCATGGAATGCTATTTTAAATATCCGTGACCAGGCGTCCTCCGAGATCACCTCTCCTGCCAGATAATTCCAAAATGCTCAGAAACCCTGTCTCTCCACTAAATTAGCAGTGTTCAGGATCCTGTACATCCCTGACACCGTTCCCTTCCTGGAGGTCGCTGTGTCAAGTAGTTTCTCAAAGGGGGTTAGCTGTCTCTTCAGGTTCTGACCCCATGATTGGTCACAAAGAATGACCTTCAGCCGGAGATATTCGTATATGGAGAGGCACCCCTGCCCAATAGCGTCCCTCAGATCCTCGTATGGTAGGAATTCCCCCTCCCGGAATAACTGCCCCGCCCATTCCAGTCCCGAGTCGGACCAGGCCTGTGCCTTGCGGAACCCCCTACTACCTATATTGAGGGGGTGTCCCCAGATTGAAGACATCGGAGATGGCCCTGACGTTAGGTGCGCTGTCTGGGAGCCCTCCCTCCAGATTGCCCAGAGAACTCCCAGGGTAGGATGGGTTTTAAGTCTGTTCGGGATGAACCTGCGCGGGGCCCAGAGGAGATCTCGAACTTTAAGAGGGTGGGCATCCATATCCTCCAAGTAGGACCAGTAGGTGCCCATTCCCTCCCTCATGTACTCCAGGAGGACGCGCAGTTGGGCGGCGCAGAAATAAAGTTGGAAGTCTGGTAAGCCAAACCCTCCCTCTTCTCTCGGCAGGGTCCGGACCGCCTTCGTGGTCCTCGGGGTCCTGCCCTGCCAAATAAACTCGCGGACCGCATTCTGCAGAGTCCTCAAGGTTTGGTCAGGGACGCTGGTTGGGAGGGAGGTGAAGAGATACAGCAAACGCGGCAGTACATTCATCTTTACTGCCGTCATGCAGCCGTACCAGGACAGAATCATTGAGCCCAACCTCCTGAGGTCCGCAGTAGTACCTGCTAAAACAGGGTCATAGTTGGTCGGGGCGAGTTTTGATAAATCCCTGGGGAGGAGGACGCCCAGGCATCGGATAGAGACCTTTCCCACTGCTATCCCGTTAAGTACGCCCACGGAGTCTAAGCCCGGGTCCCGTGTTCTCATGGGGAGCAGAACTGATTTAGTCGCATTAATCTTCAGCCCCGAGAAGCGCCCAAATGCGCCCACCAGAGACAGGAGGGGGGGAGGGAGGAACTGGGGTCCACCAGGTAAGACAAGATGTCGTCTGCGAACAGGGAAAGCTTAAATTCCACTTCGCCCCTTTTAACCCCTTTGATATCCGGGTGTGATCTAACTGCTATGGCCAGGGGCTCCATTGTAAGGACATATATCAGGGGGGACAGCGGACATCCCTGTCTTGTGCCCCGTGAGAGGGGGAAGGGATCCGATAACCTGCCATTCACTTGTACCCTTGCCATCGGAGCTCTATATAATGCAGCCACCCATCCCCTGAAATGTGCGCCAAATCCCATTTTCTGGAGGAGGAGTTCCATGTATCTCCACTCGACCCTATCGAATGCCTTTTCCGAGTCTAGGGAGAGGACGCTCGCGTCGAGGTCCGACTCCCGGACGTGGTAGAACAAGTCTATGGTTTTACGGATGTTTTCTGAGCCCTGTCTTCCCTTTATAAATCCTATCTGTTCCCCATGGATCAGTTTCGGTAGTATCTCCTCCATCCGCCTCCTGATTACCTTGGCTAGGATCTTAACATCGATGTTCAACAGTGATATCGGGCGGTAGGAGGAGCACTCCGTGAGGTCCTTCCCTTCCTTGGGCAATACCACAATTATGGCCTCCATCATGGATTCTGGGAGGGTCCCCCCGTCTAGTACTGCGTTGAAGACCTTCACTAAGTGCGGGGCTAAGGTCGAGCGAAACCTTTTATAAAAGCAGACTGTGAAGACATCCTTGCCCGGGGAAGTGCCCACCTTCATCCAGCTGACTGCGTGTTCCACCTCGTCCTCGGTCACCAGGCCCTCCAACCCCTCTGCCATTTCCCTAGTTAGGGCCAGCATTTGTATTGAGTTCAGGAGCCCTTCTATCTCCGCGTCACCCCCGTTATATTCTGATGAGTATAGTTTTTCATAGTATCGGCGGAATGCCTCTCCTATGTGGGGAGTGTCGTGGCCTATTAACCTCTCTTTGTTCTTTACTGCTTTCACCATTCTGCTTCTCTGCACCTCCCTCAGTTTCTAGGCCAGGATCCTATCCGCCCTGTCCCCCTTTCATAGTACTTTTGCTTAACCAGTTGGAGACTCTGTTCCGTTTTGTGCAGGAGGAGATCTTTCAACTGGAGCCTATAGTCGGCCACAGTGGCGAGCTGATCTCGATCCAATGGATCAATGGATCTGTAGGGGGACCCCCCGGTTGGAGTTGAGCTATTTTCTCTCTCAGTGATTGTTCCTGGGCCTCCCTTACTCTTTTATTTTGGGCACCCATTTTGATAAGGAGTCCCCTTAGGGTCACCTTGAAGGCGTCCCATAGGGTGTGCGGACCTACCTCCACATTGTCGTTAAGCTTGAAGAATTCTGTTATTGTGTCTAGCACCTCCTGCGCGCAGACCTCATCCTTCAACAGAGAGTCGTTGCATTTCCATCGTCCCCTACGGTCGCTTAGCCAGCCCCTTGCAATGGTGGTTCGGACCATGTCGTGGTCCGACCAGGGGACGGGGTCGACTTTGTGGCCAGTGACGAATGGGTGCAGGGTCTCGTCCACTAAGATGTAATCTATTCGGGAAAAAGATGAATGAATGGCTGAATAGTATGTGAAGGAAGGGTCTCCCGTTCTGGGAGTCGGGACCATGTCCACCAGACCCAGCCCTGAGTTAACCCTTTGGACGGTCCAAGCCATGGACTCATCCGTTGCCCTGGACGACTGGGGACCAACGCGTTCCTGTCCTGGGTTGGATCCAGGACCATGTTGAAATCTCCCCCCACCAGCAACACACCCAGGGCAAAAGGCTTATTTATCTCCCCCACCTCCTCCCAGAATTGGGCTTGACCTTCATTTGGGCCGTATACCACCGCTAGGGTAAGTGGGGCGCCCTCCAGGGACCCTCGTACCAACAAGTAACGGCCCTCAGGGTCTTTCAGTATGTCCTCTTTTTCAAAACCAACGTTCCTCGCCAGGAGGATGGCTACCCCTCTTTTTTTACCCTTGTGGGATGCGCAAAAAACCTCCCCTATTCCCCCCCCGCATCTTGGGCTCCTTCCCCCGTGCCCAGTGAGTTTCTTGTAGGAAGAGAAGGTCAAGGTTAGCCCTCCTAAATTCCCTAGAGACCAGGGACCTTTTTGTGGGGGTGTTTAGGCCCCTCACGTTAAGGGAACCCACTCCCAGGGCCGGCGGACTTTCAGCCATTATCTAAGATCGCTCCTCTCCCTGTCGACATATTCTCACCACCCTTTCCTGCATGCTCCCTTGAATTCAAATTGTGCTCCCCGTTCCTCCCTCCGCGCCCCCCTGGGTGGGCCTGAAACTTTTCCCCAACTGCACCCCAATCCCCGTCCCGAACTGAACAACCCCAACTGTCGTGTAGCCCCCCCTTCCCCCTCCCCGGCATCCAGCCAATTAGTTCTGCCAGCGCTGGCTTTGGCCGAACCACCAGCCTGCCCACCTCGGCCATGCCATCTGTGTAAAGCTCATCGTCTTGAGCCCCCCTACCCCCTAATTGCAGCGACCCCTCTCTGGCCCCCTTATACTTGCTGTTCGTGGGGACGCTGTGAGTAATTGAACTTCCGAGACACCACTACACCATTTTGGAGCCTGATGGGATGCCCCCGTCCTCAGTCCTCAGAGTCGTTCCGCTCTCTGTCCTTCACTGGAAATGGTGTATTCATTTTTCTGAATTTTCTTGCGCCGGTTTTCCTTCTCCTGTCTCCCGATGGGCCAGAGCCGCTTGGTCTGCCCATCTCCGGGCCCGATGGGCCCCTCCAGGGGTTCGAGTCCACTACCTAGTCCTGGATGGCTCTCCTTATGTCGTCTTCCGTGATCAGAGTGGACCTTTGACCCATATATTCGAAGGTCAGGGAGAAGGGGTAGCCCCATCTGTATCACACCCCTTTCTCCTTAAGCAGTTGCGTTAGGGGGCGGCACATTCTGCGTTTGGCCAATGTGTAAGCCGAAAGATCCTGGTATATTGAGATCTGAGCGTTATTATAAGTGATCTCCCAGGCTTTTCTGGCCTCCTCCAACACTTTTGTCTTTTTTGAGTAGTAATGGAACCGGACCAGGATCGACCTAGGGCACCCCGCTCTGCCCCCCGCCCTGTGCACTCTATCAAATGTGAGTTCCGTCGTCATCTCCTCCGCGAACAGGAAGGTGATGATGTCTCTCACCGTGCGGGTGATGTCTCTCTCCGTTTCTCCTTCCGATTCCAGGTCCCCAAAGATCCTGAGGTTGTTCCTCCGTTTCCTATTTTCAAAGTCGTCCATCTGCCTGGCCCGCTCTTCGTCTCTCTTCTCCAGGGCCGCTAGCCTCATGTCTAGTTATATTTCTTGGGACGCAGATGAGGATTGGTTGGTAGTAGTCTGTCCTTGACCTTATCCATCCTCTGGTCGATTTTTTCAAATTTCTGGGCGATGTCCGAGCGCATGTCCCTGGTCTCCTGCAGGATTGAGGCGAAACCCTTTTCCATTGCCGCTGTGGAGGGTGCCGGGGCCTCCGGCTGGGCCATTTCGCTCCCGAGGGTCGTACCTTGGATGCTACTCACAGCTTCCTGAAAGCGAAATTCCTGCAATGTTTTCCGCCAGTTCATCTGGTCACCCCCAGTCCCCCACCGTCGAGAGGCAGCCGGTGATTTTCCTCCTGGGGAACCCCGGGGGGCCAGCGAGAGAGAGGGAGGCCGGGTCTCTCTCCACCCGCCCCTCGTGTGGTTCTGCTGCTGCGGGGGGTACCGGTGTTGGGCAGGCACACGCCCCGCCGTCACCGGGTGGGGGCCTCACACCCTCTCAAGTTTCACCATGGCAGTCAGGGGTTCTTGGCGGCGCAGGCAACTGGGTCCGTCCGGCCAGGCCCAGAGGGGGTCTACGGGCGGGCACACGCCCCACCGATGCCGAGTGGGGGCCTCGCACCCGGGCTTCCTCGGTTTCTCCCGTGGGGGAGGGAATGGTCAATGGGCCTGGCTACTCCACCTCGCCGTCCTCACTTAGTGCCTGCGGATCCCTCCACGACTGAAGTCGGCGTGTTCGCGCTCCCTCCGCTCACTCTTCTGGTGGGAGCGGCACCTTCTGGCCCGCCTTAACTCTTTCACGCTGACCAGAGCTCAGCGACAACCCGTCCCAATGAGTGGGGGCTCCACCGCTCCTGTCCCCTAATCCCCCACCTCCTGACGGCCTCGGGGCAGGGGGGGGCAAGGGCTTACCTCACGCTCCGGGTCCGTGCTCACTGTCTGTGCCTCGGGAGCCGCGGCTGCCCAGCCCTCGTTTCCCTTCTCCCCTCGTGTGCGTCAGGGCCCGTTCTCAGGCTCCACGGGGTTCTCGGAGGTTGCTCTTTCGAGCCTAGGGTGCCCGGAGGGGTCACAACGCCGAGTCACCACGTTGAGTTCACCTTGGGGAGTTTGGGGGGGGCTCAATCCTCCGAAACGACCAGGCCTCAGCAGGAGCTGTACGCTCAGGCAGCCATTGCCTGTGCCCCCCCTGGTGGCCTCCGTGTCCCACCTTTTGGTTTATTGAGCCACAGATGGATCCACAACAGGTATTGTGTGGGAGGAGAGGGTCTTGGAACCCCTCCCTCCATTCTTACACTTCCTGGGTAGGTCCAGTTGCGGCTGCTTTGGGTTCAGGGCCCCGGCACCGGAGCACGCACGCGGGAATACCCCTAGGAACTGTGACCCCCCTAAAGACAGCATAAGATCAGAGTCGAACAAGACTCCATTTTGTGGGCTACCAACTCCATTTTGTTATTTTATAATGGCAGGCCAGTTGTAACATTAGAACGCAGGCCTGCAGCTCTCCCAGCCAGGCGCACACAGTGAGCAAGCTGCTCCCTCTACCTCCTCCCCTTTTCCATCTCTGCAGTTGTCCGGTTCTCATGAGAGACTAGCTGCGAGAATGCAACAAATTTTACATTGTATTATCTGTCTTCCGTCTTACTTCATTGACCCTGACACGGGCCAGCACAGGGGCCAGTAACAGAAGTCGTTCATCTCTATAAAACTACCCCACACCCAACAGACCCTGGCCATAAAGAATACCATCCCCATATTCTTTAAAACATGGTCACACAAATAGAAGCGACCCTTAAGTATGTTTGATTGTTCACGCCTTAATAGAAGAAAACCAAAGTGCCTCCCTGTACAATCAGAATAGGGTGCTCATGGGCGGTTTCCATCACATGCGGAATAATGCAAAGATTGTAGTAGAACAATAAGCATTTTAGCGCACTGTATAATATATGTGTAATCAAAAGCCCTAACGTTAGAATTCAGTTATAAAAGTGTGATGTGTTTTAACATGTAGTATGTTGTTGTTTAATAGAAATTAATTGCAATAACAAAATGCATAACGGAACATAACACTGTACATGCCTGCACCTACCTCGTTTTTAAGTTTGATGTAAATACATGCATGATATTGTGTAAAACCAATACAGTTGCCAATCGTCCTGACCATTATGTTCGTATCATGACAATGGGCCGCATTACGACCATGGCGGTAAGGGGTTTACGCCAGCGTTAGCTGCGCCGACCCCTTACCGCCAATTACGAGGTCCCTTAGCGCCATGGCGCTTTTAACACCTGCTTTTAGCAGGTGTTAAAATCCATGGCGCTAAGGGACCATGGAGTTAATTACGCCACCGTAATTTACGGTGGCGTAATTAACGCCTTCCCCACTCCCATTATGCCCTATGGGGCAAAAATGGGAATGGGGAAGGGTAAATGGGGATTGGGGACTTACCGCCCCGCCGACCTCGGAATGGGGCGGTAAGTCCGCCAACCACCATGGCGTAAACGTAGTTTACGCCATGGTGGTAAAGTCACGGCCCAGGCGGTAACTTACCGCCTGGGTCGTAATGAGGCCCAATATGTGTTAAGGCTGCATGCGCAGAACTTGAATCATGAACTGTTTTATGGATAATAATCTAAGTATGTCATTATAAGTCGTGTAGCAATGAGAATACTCAGTCAGGTAGGAAAGATAATATACTTTAGAAGAATATAACCAGAAAATAATAGGCCACATGTAAAAAGCCTTTATATTAAACGTACTCCTGAAGGCCTTGTTTCTTCGTTCAAAGCAGAGCTACAACGCAAAGGTGTTTCGATTCCCCTCCACCGGTCATAGTGTCAAGGCAGATTAGTAGAGATTTAATGATGTTTAAACAACCGGTCTTTAACCCCCACAATAAGACTTATGACCATGGTGGTATGTGCCTCTTTGTGACCTAGTCTTTAATGTGTAATCCAGGCCTTAGAGTTAGAGACCCCTTTGTTGTTTATCAGATGGACATTCCAGACCACACCATGACCTCAAAAGTCTCACCTCTTTAGCCAATATAGCTTGCATTGTATCAACACACAGTTAAGCCTGCCAATCGGTGGATCAAACACTGCATTTAATAGCTGCATTTTGACCTATGCCCAATGATAAATTAACCTGTATTTGAGAAACGTCTTTTCTTTAATGTCTGAGCTCACAAGTTTCAGAGCACGCTGGACAAAACAGATTATTGTATTGGATGAATGGGAATGTGTGGCGGCAAGGGCAAATGTCAAATGGTTATTTAATAAGAAACATCACAACAGTTGCAGATCTCGCATACCAATTCAATGAGCCCAGCTGACCGATTGACCCGAGAAGCATCATCACAACACCACGTGCTCCTGTGCCAACCGCAGCCCTCCGACCCTACGGCACCTATAGGTGTTCACCCCTAGTGACCAATCTCAACTGTTCATGTACCCCTTAGGACTTCCCTCTGTTTGATGACGACAAAGCTGTATAAAAGTAATTTGTAACATGTTTTTGGCAGAGCGCTCTCGGCGTGAGCAAAGTAGATTCTGCTTGCCCTATTTTTTTTAAAAAAACTTTATTTTTCGGTTGCAATTCACAATACACACGCATGAACCACTCCGTGGTAATGGATATACATGTTATACACTTTGTTTTCTCCCATACATATACCTATATAAAACAACATCACAGTTTATGATATTAAACGTTTGTTGCCGGAGTTGAGGCACACATTTCAGTCGGTATCATCTTCTTCCGAGTTAGGTGGCGCAAAGGTAAGTCCTGAACGCTGACCAAATGTCTTTAGGTCTGCACGGAGAGGGGACCAGACCTATGTGCGTTTCTTCACATTCGTGCACGTATGCCAGAGATTTTAAGAATTGTTCTGCACGGGGGGCGTGGGGACTCTTCCATTTTAGCAAAATACATTTTTTAGCCACCACACATGCAACGTTGAATAGCCTCCTAGTTTTTTCTGGGAATTTTCCGATGTCGCCAAACAGATATCTTTTGGGGGTAAGTTGTGTGGGAATTTGCGTAATGTCTTCCAATATATTTGCTACTGTCTTCCAGAATCCCATTATTTCAGGGCAGGCCCAGTACATACGGTATGAGTCAGCTTGAGGGTTATTGCATTTGGGACAGTTTGTGTTTGTGGACACCTTGATTTTAGCCATCTTAACAGGGGTATATAGTGAAGTTTATTGAGCATTTTGAATTGTATGAGTCTGAGCCCTGCATTGAGGGAGACCTTCTTTGTAAGGAGGCAGTACCTGGACCATGTTCCTTCCTCTATTGTTGTGCCCATGTCCTCTTCCCAGGTGGACTTTATATTATTGGAGGACTTCGTATGTGTTTGGACTATGTTGTACAGTATGGAGACGCCTAAATGAGGCTGTGAGTGAAGTGCCTGGTAACAAGGGTGCTCGGGCGGCTCAGCTTGGAATGAGTGCCAGCGTTTCTTGAACGCCGCTTTCATACGATGATATTGTAACGTGACAAGTTGGCCCCTCCCCAATGTGTCAGCGAAGTCTTCGTGGGTCACGAAGCTTCCATTGGGGAACATAGCCTTCATTGTAATGTCATAGTTCGGGATCCAGGCTTTGTGTATACCAGGGTCATACGAAGGGTCAATGCCCGGAAAGTTCCACAATGGAGCTTGGGAGTCATAGGGAATATCGATGTGGAGGCGCTTTCCAATTGCAGCCCAGGCTGCGATCGTGCAAGCTACTGCATCAAATGTACAGTCGTCTTTATAGGATGTCGCAAAAATAATAGATCGCAAGTCCGTTGGGCGGACCGAGTGCCGTTCAATGGGGACGTGAGGTGCTTCTGTTGTAGGGTTCTGCCAGCATTTGGCATAATGAGCCTGAGACACAAGATAGTACAGCTCATAATCGGGCGCAGTGAAGCCACCCGTGTCGTAGGGTTCCACCAGTTTTTCCCATTTGAGCCTGTTAGCCCCACCATTCCAAATGAAGGTGGTTGAAAGGGACCATAGGTTTTCAAAAAAGGGTCTGCCTGGGCATATCGGGACGTTATTAAAGATATATAGGAGTTTGGGGAGGGTCACCATTTTGAGCACTGCTATCCGAGCAGCCAGTGATATGGGCAACTTGGTCCAGATCTGGAGTTTGGTGTGGATCGTCTGTAAAGTGGATTCGTAATTATCTATATATAGTGACTGTTTGTCTCTAAATACAAGGATCCCCAGATATCTGATATAATCCGGGGACCATCGCAGACCGTGTGTTCGTGAAGGGCAGGGGGTGGACTGTGTCAATGGGAAGATTTCAGATTTGGCTGTGTTGATTTTGTACCCTGAATGAAGAGTGAAGTCCTGTATTACTGCCACTATGGGTTCTAAGTTGTTTTCCGGTTCACGTATATACAACAGAGCATTGTCTGCATATAATGAGATAGATTGGTAGCTGCCGGCCAACTTGATGCCCCTCAATTCTTGTTCTCTTCTGTTTGCAGCCGCCATTGGTTCGATAGTGAGTGCGAACAGGATGGGGGAGAAGGGGCAACCCTGTCTGGTGCCCTGATGCAAGGTAAAGTGGGTGGAGAGGGTGCGGTTCGTTAGGACCCTAGCCTTGGGAGAGGTGTAGAGCAGCCTGACTCAGTGTGTGAAGTATGGGCCAAAGCCGAATTTTTTGAGGACCTCGAACATGTATGCCCATGTGACGGAGTCAAATGCCTTCTCGGCGTCCAACGAGACGGCCATTGCCTGCACATCAGGCTTGATCTGGGCCATAATTCCAAACAGTCTACGCAAGTTCAGGGCAGTGGATCTCATTGGGATGAAGCCACATTGATCAGGGTGTATTAGGGAGGTCATTTTAGGGAGAAGTCTATTTGCAAGCACTTTCGCACATATCTTGGCGTCTGTATTTATTAGGGAGAGTGGGCGATAGGACGATCGGTCATGGGCCGGGCGTCTAGGCTTCAACAGGACCGTTATGACTGCGTCGGTTATGGAATCTGGGAGGGAGCCGGAGCTCAAGGCTTCCTCCCATACATGAGTTAGAATAGGGGATAGTATTTTTGTGTATGTTTTATAGAGGTCCGAGCTTAGGCCATCGGGGCCTGGGGTTTTTCCAGCTGCCAGTGCTTTAATTGCCTCAGCGATTTCCTCCTTGGTTATTTCTTGTTCAAGGACAACATTGTCCTCAGGTGAGAGGGTAGGGAGATCTATCTCGTTCAAGTATGTTGCAATGTCTACAAGGCTCCGTGTATCATGATTTGCGTATAGGTTGGTGTAATATTTAGCAAATTCGTCATTGATTTCTTCCTCTGTGTGCACGGGATCGCCACTGTCTGTCATTATACTTGCGATGGGGGCATGATTATGTTTGTTTCGTAATATGCGTGCCAAGTGGTGTCCTGCTCTATTTCCTTCACCGTATCTGCGGGCCCTGGTTGGAGTGGACATGTATTGTAGTTCTTGGATTGCTATCTCATTAAATCTAAGGAGGTGTGCATTAATATCAGCCAATATGTTCTTGTCATGTGTTACACTATAGTTGTTTTCAAGAGTTTTCAGGTGTGTTTCGGTCTTACTAAGGTTGGATCTGACACTTTTTAGGAGACCAGTGGTTTTTGACATAAGATTACCCCTCACCCAGACCTTAAACATTTCCCACACCGTGGCCCAATCCCCCACCGACCCCGTGTTCAGCTGAAAGAACTCCTCCATCTCAGTTTGCAACGATTCAACCATGTTGGGGTCCTTCAGGATGTTTGGAGGCATTCTCCAGCGCGGGGACGGACGTTTAATGTTGTGGAGCGATATCTCAAGCGTGACTGGGGAATGATCAGAAAACGTGCGGGGGAGGATTTCACAGCCCACCACGGAGCTCAGCAGGAGAACGGATATGAACCAGTAGTCAATCCTGGATTCAGAGTCATGGGCTGACGAGTAGAAAGTGCATTGACGGTCTGTGGGGTGTACCCCTCTCCAGGCATCGGTCAGCGCCCTGTCCTGTAGGGCCTGATGGATGATATTAGCGGATCTGGTAAGTGACCTTTGTCGACTGGAGGACCTGTCCAATAGCACATCTAGGATAGTATTAAAGTCTCCACCCCACAGCACCCATGTGTCAGTTGTCGTGTCGATTTCGATGAGGAGATGGGCGTAAAATTCGGGGTCGTCCGTGTTTGGACCATACGAGTTGACTAGCACCCATCTTTCCCCAGCCACTGTGCCCCATACCACCACATATCTACCCAACGGGTTGGATTTAATTTTTTCGGGGACGAACCCCAGCGATGGATGTATTAGTGTGAGGACACCCCTTCTCTGTGACGAGTATTCAGTGTAATACCTGTTGTTACCCCATTGTTTCAAGATCTTCTCGTTAGTCTCTAGGAGAGCATGGGTCTCCTGAAGCATTACCACATGTGGACGGTGCCTGTTGATGTATGCCCCAACCTTACGGGATTTGGCTCTATTGTTCAGACCCCAGATGTTCCAAGTTAGCAGCTTAAGCAACAATCCGCTGGAAGTGTGGGGTTTATGTGCCATGTCAATAGGTGTAAAAACAATCTTGGGAGAGCAGGGTGACGATTTGGGGGAATCAGCGCATGACTTGTGACTGCATTTTTAACATTAAACACAACAATAAACTGTTTCGCAACTTGCCCAACTGGGGCTTTCGACCATACCTCTGGCCGGTTAAACAGACCCAAATTCCCGGTTCCCGCCCCCACCCACACCATCTGGCCCAACTTGATGATGAACCCCATTTAAAACCCTGTAGTTTCACTCGTGGAGGGGGGTGAGTGCTGCAACACCACCTTCGTAGCCGAGCGCGTCTCATCCGACTGTCCTTGAATGTTGAAGAGTAATAAGAAGCACGAGTAAAAGAACAATCTTGCCTGTCCTTGGTAAAACGAGGGTAGGCGATTCGTTGTAGGTAGAAGATGGTCCGTAGCTGCGGTCGGACAATATGCCGTGTAGATTACTATACGGCTGCTGAAGGAGATTTTGATCAGGTTCGTTCCTACCAGGGGGTAGGGGAATAGCAGATTCCACATAGGCCAACGCAGCTGCCGGAGAGTCAAAGAAGTGCGCACGTCCGCCATGTTGTATCCGTAACTTTGCTGGAAACCACAGCGCATATGGAACCTGTCTCACCCGCGGCTGTCGTTTGATGGATTCGTAGGAACGTCGCTGGGTTTGGACTCCCGCAGAGAAATCCGGATATATGTGTATGTTGTTGTTGCCGTGTCTCAAAGGGCCCTTCTCCCTTGCCAGCCTCAGAACCGCGTCTCTGTCTCTGTAATTTAGAAGCTTTGCCACTATCGTGCGTGGGGGGGCCCAGTTTGGGCGGTGGCGCCAGGGTGCAATGTGCTTGTTTGACCAAAAATTGTGAAGAGAAGGAGTCAGCACCTAGGAGGGACCTCATAAGGGCTTCGATTTGGGTCTCCATCGGGCCTTTGCAAAAGGATTCTGCTAAGCCGACTATGCATATATTGTTCCTTCTCGACCTCGACTCCAAATCATCACACTTATCACAGAGTTTATTCATTTCGCTTTTCAAGCCAGCTATGTCTTGAATGTTTTGATGGGTCGAGTCTTCGTTTGCACTTATTCTGTTTTCGGCATCAGGGATTCTGGCACTTTCCTTATCTACTCTGGCTTTAAGGGAGCCTATCGTGGAGACAATATCGTCCAGCTTGACATTTATCACCAGGAATCCGTTCTGAACCGTCGTCAAAAGATGGTTGAACTTGGAGTCTTCCGTGGCAGGGGGTCAGATGTTGTCGAAGGGCCCGAGGCCTCTGTGGTTGCTTGTGAGTTTGTGAAAGAATCCATCGGCCTGGTCTTCCTGCCCTTGAGTGCGTTTTTTCCAGGCATCACACGGGTGTCCCAATATTAATATCCGTTGTAGTGAGGATAGTAGATGGCCACTGGGGGATGGTTCGCCTCGGGCTGTGAGTGGGCCTGCTGCAGTAGTTGGTCTCGGAGCCACGATATGATACTAGGGCGCTGTCGACCTCGGGGCCACAGGCCCGAGGAAGGCACCGTGCGAGGGACGATCACCGTGGGATGGACTGCTTCTGATTCAACAGGAGCTTGCCTTTGGGGGCCCACACGCAGATACCAAGCCGGGTTGTTCACAGTGTCCCTCTCTGCTTCCCACGTTTGCCCGAGGGTCCGGTCCGCAGCACCTGTCCGCTCACAGGCCGGCCACTGGGTTAGCGTCTGTGACGGCTCGTATACTTTCCGTTTCGTTCCCCCCCTTCTTTATGGCGGCGTTCGAGATCAGTGGGGGTTCCGCCCGACCAGGACCGCCCAGGGCCGTGTAGGAGAATATGGGTGATTCAAGCGGGAGGACAGGGCAGGGCGCATGCAGCTTAGGTCTCAAGGCAATTCTCCTACCAGACAGGACACCGTCCTCGATGAGCGAATGTTGTTTCCTATCGGGTGGCGTTCGAGGCAGTCCCGGTACAGGGAGTCCGTTCCGCCCGCGGGGCCGGACCCGCCCACTGCAGGGCCCACGCTCCACCCAGAGCCGCGGCCCTCGCGTAGGTTACTCCGGAGCTGAAGAGCAGCCCAAGGACCCCCACCTGCCACCCCGTCCGTATCTGGGCACGCTGGGTCCGATTTTGCCCGTTGTTTCTTCCGGTGGGTGCAGGATAGGTACAATGGTCGAATCCGCTGGTCCAGTAGTGCAGATGAAGGCAGATACAGGATATAATTTTACAAGGATAATACGCCGGAGAGGAGCTCCACTCTTAGGCGGCCATCTTGTTGCGCGACAGCACCCCCTCTCCTGCTTGTCCTATTTTAGATAAAGCCTTCTGATATAACCAGCACGTGGTCTTGGTCTCATTCCCTCCAGGGAAGTGTCCTAATTGACTTAATTGGGAGAATTAACTGTATTTGTGGGGGCCTCTCACTTTCATTGGTGACCCCGACGCAATAGCGTTCTTTTCGTCCTTCTGGCACGAGACGTCCCCCTGTCATGACCCGGAGTGTGCTCCCTCAAGAGCTACCCGCCAACGGCAACCGGTACACCTAGACGTGCGCACGCAATAGGGAGAAAGGGTACGGGATCCCCCTTTACAAAACCCACCGTACCTGTCATGATCCCTGCTTCCAAGGGGTCAGGACTTGCCCCACGACCTTGGAAGCAGGCCCATGACTCTGATCCCAGGAACCAGCCAGTCCCTATAGGGACCCTCTGGACCTTGTCCTGGCGCCAGTGGCGCCAGGCTCATGATGGTGACTGGTCCCGGCACAGGAAGCGCCGGGCTCATATTAGATAAGAGTGCTTGGTGGACCTACCTGTAGCAGACCATGCTGCTTACTTACCAGCTAACTGGTCTCCTGATCCTTCTCTGCCGGGAACTACTTTTTCTGTCTGGGTGGAGCAGGAGCCACTCCCTGGAAGCAGAACACAGGAACTCTTCTAGAAATCTGGAACTCTTTTCTTACCTGGGTGGGGCCGTGGAAGGAGACGCCGAAGCACTACAGAAGGCTATTTAAACCACACCCGATTGGTTTCACGTGCTTCGCGTTATTCTGCATCTGCAGCAGGACGCTCACCGTGTCAGCTCCAGGAAACCTCCAGCTCCAGATCCTGTGAACCACGAAATAACCTGCTGGAATCCAATCTTCAGTCTTCTTCAGTCTTCTGCAGCTCCTGCAAAACAAAGGCACAGGTTAGGCTAAAGTAAAGACAGCAAATCTACTTACCTAATCCAACGGCAGCATCCAAGGCGCCTTTTTCTGCCTTTCTCTTCCGGCATCCGACATCTGCAAAGAGAAAGAACATCAGTCAGTAATATTCAACTACAAGTTCTGCTTACCTGTGTTACGCCTGTTCCAACTCAGCTCGCGCTGCATTCCGGCACCTGCAAGGCAAGATACATCGGTTAGTAACGCTTAGTTACAAGACTGCTTACCCGTCGCTTTCAATCTGTTCGCGCTGCACATCAACACCTGCAAAGACAAAAGAAACATTACGGAGCATTCTCCAGCGCTAGTGCAGTCTTTCTACTTACGTGCCATTAGGAGGATAATCTTCATCGTCGTCCCAGCATCTGAAAAAGGAAAGACATAGACTTTACAGACTTAAGACTTTTAAAGGAGAAGAGAACAATGCAAAAGGAACTTTAATACTTACGAGGCACGCTCGTGCATTAACGGCGTCTTCGCTCTCAGCAAATCCTCTGCTATCAAGAGGCAGAGCTCGCATCCAGTAAAGCAACTGGATCCAGCGCCCCTGCACAAGACGCAGGATGGAGAGCCTGGCATTTACCTATATAAGGTAAGCGCAATATCAACCCAGTTCCACGGGGAAAGAAAGGGCGAGAGGGGCTAGGAACTTTCCGAATCTTCCAAACACTAATACCTTGGTTTACCCTTGCAGACATCTCACTCTTCAACTTAAACTGTCGGTGGGAAGGGGGCCCAGTCCGGGAGCAAAGCGAACCCTGCGCCTAACACTGAAGACAGTATCCACGCCAGATCAAGACCGGCGCCTCCGGGGGAACCAGGTGAGCGTTACAGAACGCGAAGCCCTACCACAAAATTCCCGCCCAGGCGCAATGGAAACCTCAGACACAGACCAGTTGGCCCAATTACTCGGGGAGTTGAGGGCGGAAGTACACGCTGCACGTCAGGAAACAAATGCCCTAAGGAGGGACTTAGTGGTCTCCAAAGAGCGAACAGACGATTTGGCTAGACAATTGCTGCAAGCCCAAGCTGGACAAATTCCTCTACCAACCCCAAGTGGGGGCCACGCTCCTCCAGCTTCCTCGAATCCAGTACAAATCAATCTACCAGGAAATATACCTTTGGCTCCGCCCGAACGCTTTTCAGGTGATTCAAAAAGGTTTGCTGTGTTCTTCAATCAATGTCGCTTGCACTTTTTGTGCAGACCCGCCGCTTTTCCAACGGACCAGGCTAAAGTGGCCTTCGTGCTCTCTTATCTCAGTGGCAGTACCGCAGATTGGTCCGTTCCTTTAGTGTCACAAGATGACCCCATTCTCCATAACTTCCAGGACTTCCAAGCCAGTATGGAGAAACTGTTCGCAAGGCACTATCAGGGACAGGCCTTGGACAATGAACTTCTTTCGCTACGACAGGGCAATCAAGATCTTCTGACTTATATTGCATCATTTAACAGACTAGTGGTGGAAACCAGATGGCCGGAGGATAAGAGGATCACACTGTTTTACAGAGGTCTGCGTGGGGAATTAAAAGACGTTCTGGCTCAAGTGGTAAACCCTCCACAAGACTGTTCCGAATATATCGATCTGGTAGTGCAATTGGATCATCGACTTCAGAATCGGAAAGCCGATCGATCCAGATTTGAAACCCGACTTTTTTCAAGGCCACAAAGTTCTACGAAAGGTACTGATTCCGTGGAACCCATGCAAATAGGGGGTGTAAAAGGACCTTTAACCCAAAAGGAGAGGGAAAGGAGGAGACAACTGCAATTATGCCTCTATTGCGGAAACTCAGGGCACTTTCTTCGAGATTGTCCAGTGAAGCCCAAGAAGAAGATAGTAGGGGCGTCTGATAAAGGTACGAGAATTCTGAGCGGGAAACGACCTCGCCCGGCAAGTGTAGAGGTCCGCTTGCCGAGCGTTAAAACCAGTTCTTTGACCTCGCATTTCATCATGCCCATGGTCCTCGTGAGTCCTGAACAACCTAATCGTATGCATGCCATTAAAGCATACATTGACAGTGGCGCAATCGGGAATTACTTGGACTGTGAGCTGGCCGCCAGGATGAATCTGTCTCTTTGTCCAAAGACGGTGAAAGACGTCATTACCACCGTGGATGGGACGGAAATAGCTTCCGGACCCGTAACTCACACCCACCATGGAAGTAACGTTAGTAAGCCAAGATGGGCATCAAGAGAAGATCGTGTTTGATGTGATCAAGGCCCCTCAGTTTCAAGTCATCTTGGGAGTTCCTTGGTTGGAGAAACACAATCCTCAAATTGATTGGCGAGCAAAGACAATACGGTTTCCAGAATGCGCTTCTACCTGCTACCCTCAGCTCTCCACCAAACTAGCTGCAACTGTTTCTGAGAGTCCGCAACTGCCTCCTGAATACCAGGAATTCCAAGATGTCTTTCGGAAAGACCAAGCTAATTCTTTGCCTCCTCACAGATCATACAACTGTAAGATAGACCTGATTCCCGGATCCACTCCTCCGTGCAGTCGGATTTATGCCCTTACTGAACCTGAAAATCTCCACCTAAGGCAATATTTGGACCAGTACCTGGCTAACGGATTCATCCGTCCTTCGAAGTCCCCGGCCTCCTCAGCTCTGTTCTTCGTGCCAAAAAAGGAGGGAGACTTAAGAACGTGTATAGACTTCCGTGCCTGAACCAGATTACAATTAAGAACAGGTATCCATTGCCATTGATCCAGAACTACTTGACCAAGTCAAAAAACGCCTGCATATTATACTAAGTTAGACCTCAGAGGAGCCTACCATTTTGGTGCGAATAAAGGAGGGCGATGAATGGAAGACGGCCTTTCGTACCAAGTATGGACTGTTCGAGTATCAAGTGATGCCCTTCGGGTTGTGTAACGCACCGGCCGCATTCCAGTTCTTTATGAATGACGTGCTCCGTGAACTCATTGATGTGTGTGTAGTTGTATACATTGACGACATTCTGGTTTATTCGTCCTCTGAGGCAGAACACCGAAAACATGTAACCGCAGTACTGGAGAGGCTCCGCAAACACAAACTTTTTGCAAAATTAGAGAAGTGCGTCTTTCATGTTACGGAGGTCGAATTTCTGGGATTTATTTGTCACCTAACGGAGTTCACATGGACTCGAGGAAAGTAGATGCAATAATCAAGTGGCCCTCACCATCATCTGTAAAAGGGGTTCAAAGTATGTTGGGCTTCGCCAACTTCTATCGCAGGTTTATTCCAGACTTTTCTCGGGTAGTCCAACCCATTACAGCTCTCCTCAGAAAACAACAACGTTTTGAATGGTCTACCGAGGCAGAACAAGCCTTTCAGGAGCTAAAGACTAAATTTACCTCAGCCCCGATTTTAAAACATCCCCGTCCGGAACTACCTTACATCGTCGAGACCGATGCCTCCAGCCTTGCTATGGGAGCAGTGCTTTCACAAAGAGATCCAGGAAACCAACCAGTTGCACCCGTGGCGTTTTGGTCTCGTAAATTATCAGCCCCAGAAATCAATTAACACCATTACCGACAAGGAAACTGTTGGCTATTAAGTCCGCCTTTAAGGCCTGGCGGCATTATCTCTTAGGAGCCCGACACACAGTCACTGTCATTACTGACCATCGTAATTTACAGTATCTTAAATCAGCCAAAGCTC
>CM030322.1:547460751-547563400 GCA_002915635.3 Ambystoma mexicanum
TTCCTGGTACCTAACAGCATTCACACTTGGGGGAAAAGATATGAGCACTGCGGATTGCCTCAAGGGTACTGTGAAAGTCCCAGTATTTTTAACAGAATATTGCACGAAGATCTTGGAAACATACATACAACGAGTCCAATAATTCAGTACGTGGACAATTTGTTGGTCTGCGGTAAAGATGAAAAGGAGTGCAGAGAGGATTCCATCACCCTGTTAAAACATTGGGCACAAAAAGGGCACAAGGTAGACAGACAAAAACTGCAATACTGCTTGACAGAAGTGCTATACTTAGGTCAGCTGATATCCAAAGATGGGAAGAGAATAATACCCGATAGAGCAGCAGCGATAAAAGCAGTAAAGGAGCCTAACACAGTAAAAGAGATTCAGAAGTTCCTTGGCATGTGTACTTACTGCCGAGCCTGGATACTAGATTATGCAGCATACACAAAACCTCTATTATAGGCACTTAATGAAGCGCAACGAGAAAACACTAAATTACGTGGACACAAGAAATGCACACAGCTTTTGACACACTCAAAGAGTTGATATCCCCGCCGCAGTTCTAGCAAACCCCAATTATGAGCGCAAATTTTATCTGTTCTCACAATGTAATGGCACACTCATGTTAGCTGTATTAACACAGAAAACATCACTAGGCCACAAGCCACTTGCATTCTACAGTGGAACACTAGATGCAGTAATGCAAGGACATTTCGCTTGCGAACACGCTCTCGCAGCCGCCGCGTTCGCAATCGAAAAGAGTTCTACAATCGTGATGGGATGCTCTGTCACGTTATATGTGGAACGCTCTCTTTTTGCCAACCTGGAAAGATCAAAAAGAACACTAACTACCCAAAGGGCAACAGCGTATGAGTTGATCATATCCAGCGCAAACATTCATATCGTGCGGTGCAAAAGTGTAAACCCTGCCACATTTCTCACAGAAGCATGCAGAGTAGAAGACATGCAGCACCATCACTGTGCCACATACAGAGGTGACGATGGTGACCGACCTAGAGCACACGCAAAATGCACTAGTAGAAAGAGAAATTTATTTTGTTGATGGGTCTGCCTTCATAGATTGTGAAACAGGTGAAAAACACGTAGGAGAAGCAGTAATTCGGGTGGAGGATGAGGAATTTGAAGTGATTGTACAAAAAAGATTACCACCATACTTCTCAGCTCAAGCAGCAGAACTAGTAGCGCTCATAAAAGCACTGCACACAGCAAAAGGGCGCAAAGTCACCATCTACACAGTCTCTGCCTACAGGGCAACAACAGTACATGGAGGGTTAGCAAGATGGGGTAGGAGAGGATTTCGAAGGGCAGATGGGTCCGCAGTCCAGCATGCAACACTATAAGGAGAATTAAGTGACATGCTGAAAGAGCCAACACTTGTAGCAGTCATGAAATGTCAGGCCCACACACAAGGTGATGATGTCATCTCATTGGGGAATGTGGCAGCAGATGCTGCCGCCAAGGAAGCCTCCTATTTACCAAAAAGCTCAACAGGTGAGTACATACTACAGAAGGTAGCAGAGGAGGAGCAGCCAGAAGGATTCAACTCCTTGCCAATCTCCCAAATTATTGAGCTTCAGCAAGATGCACCCTGTGAAGAAAAGAAGACATGGGTGAAAACAGGGTGTAGCCAGTCATCCACTAACCTTTTATGGAGACGGAATAACACAGGTAAGGTAGTAATGCCTGCAAAATTACTGGAGGTAGCATTCCAGCAACTGCACTTCCCAGCCCACAACGCAAAGCAACACATTATCACAGACATACAGGAAAATTGGTTCACCCCAGGACTACAGGAGCAAGTCACGAAACTAATGCTAGGATGTATCACATGCCAAACATACTCTGGCATGACCTTACGAACACGCAGGGGAACATTGCCAAAACCTGAAGGCCCATTCAGCGAGCTGCATATAGACTATGCAGACATGGGAGAGCGGTGTAATGGAGACCGATATTTGATCGTCGTGGTATGTCCTTTTTCCCAGTGGGTGGAAGCAGGCCCCTGCGTTCATCCAGACGCACAGTGATCCTCCAAATTCTTGGTCAGGGTAGTATTTCCCCACTGGGGCATTTGCGATGTCATACGGTCCGACAACAGGACGCACTTTGTGAATGACATGTTCAAGCATATAACTACAATGCTAGGTATAACTCACAAGCTCTGTACGATTTATCATCCACAATCGAACGGCGTTGTTGAAAAAATTAACGGATTGCTCAAGAGCAGATTGACAAAATTGTGCCATACACTCAAAAGGAATTGGGTATATTGTTTACCCGTAGCACTTTTTCAGATGAGGAATCAGCCCAGTAAGGATCACCACCTTTCACCCCATGAGATTGTGACAGGTAGGAGGATGCGCACAGCCCACTCACCCCTGCGCAGACAGTCAGATACACAGAGTGCCACAGTACTAGGAGAAGAGTTCCATGAGTATCTTACAAATCTTACAAGAGCAGCAAGAGCCATAGCAAAACAAATAGCACCACCATTTACACAAGAAATTGCCACAGACACAACCACTCCAGCCACAGATAGCCCAGACTGCCAGTTGATGACAGGTGACATGGTATACGCGAAGATGGAACAGACCAAGGTTCCATGGTCCTTACAAGGTCATATACTGCACACCTACATCGGTCAAGGTGCAGGGCTTAAGGTATTGGGTGCACTTGACAGATGTTCGTAAGGCTCATGGGAATACAGACTGCACAGACGATGAAGATGGCAGAAATGAGCAGAGCGCGCAAATATAGAAAGTGAAAAAGCAGGATTATAGAAATAGATTGCAGTAACGGAACAGAGGTAAACAAAGAATAAAAGAGAACATTAAAATAAATGCATGACCTCGATGAGTAATGATAATAACAACTTCTGTTATAATGCAAAATATCTGTACATAAATGAGCATAAACGACCTCCATGCTCCCCCTCTCTCTCACTCACTGGAGTCCCTTCTCTCCCTCACTTTTTGTATGATTCTTTTCTCTTCATTGTTGGTTTCAAGTTGACAGTAAGTTGTCTCCCTTGGTTCTTCTTCCCCAAACTAGAGGTGTGTGGAGGAGGAAAGGAAGGATGCAAAAATATTTATTCGTATTGAGAAACAAAAAGCAAGTGCGGGAAACTTGAAAAATTGAAGTGCTTCACCAGTAAACGGTGTACATAATGAAAGCTTAACATGTATGCTTAACAAATGCTTATATCTAATTTATTAGGAGCTACAATGGGCATGGAAAAGGCCCCAGCGGCAACCAATGATAGTGTAGATAGGAAAAGAAGAAGAAGAAATGTGTATCCTAGTTATTCATATGAGTGTGTGTGTTGTTTGTGTGTGCAGTGGTATTCTTTTCAACGTTATTTGGCCAGGTATTGTATTGGGCAACAGCTTTTATTTCAATTGATGTGAGCCAGGGGGGTGTGGGCATAAAAACAATTAAAGAAGAAACGCATTTAATATGGGAAGGCGTTAAGCTAATATGGGCCCACGGGAGTCACGGATCGAATACAATATTAGAAATGGTACAATGATGCAGGCCACTCAAAAGCCCCAATATGTGAATGAATCTGATTTTAGTGTTTATACAATGAATGACAGAACATCTTCAGAACTCACATGGGTACAAAATCACCCATACCCAACCACCATGCCAGTTTCAGAAACTGCATCATCAGGCAACATAACCACCAGAGAAGAGAACAGTGATAACAAACACATGGCCATTAGCTACTACCAGTTATACAAAGAGTGGGAGGTAAAAGAGAATGACAAGGAGGCCCAGTGGAATGAGGGGAGCGGACACATGAGGAAGAAGAGGGGAACACAACAGGAAAAATGGGAAGAGCATTATAAATTCGGCCAAGATACAGTCGATGATCCTCAGCTCCCACAACAAACAAACAAATGGTATGCTGACATGAGCAACACGGCAAAGCAGACAACAAACGAAAGTTGTTACGTTTGCTCGTTTATACCCCATCCCTCGGGCACTTCTAATGTATTGCTGCCACAAGAAATTCCATTTGCAGAGGCACAGTGTCTCCTACATCTTGTGCTGTGTCGACTCAAAAATACTTCGTAAGCACACACGGTTTCATTTGAGCTATTACAAAACGAGCGGACATGCTACTCCCTGCCGCAAGTAGTAAGTTGTGTAAAGGAGCCTTTTATGGTGATAAAGGGGACTTTGCACTCAGACAATAAGTGGCAAAATGAAGAAATATTGTGCAAGGCAGAAGCACTGCGAGGGCTGTCTGAAGAAAAACTTGCATGGGTACAGAGAGCATGCGCTCCCATATGGACTGAACATATAATGAAACTCACTTGGGTTACTGCCATTGAAAAACCCTTTAAACTACAAAAAGACATTTCTTACAAACTCTGCTTCCATGGGGAAGGTAAAAATAACATGGGGGAAAACTAAAATTGCAACAAAACTCTCATAATTCCTGACATGAAGAAAGGAACGGCAGCAATGATGGATACATACTGGGTTTGCGGCAACCTGGCGTATCTGCACCTTTCGAAATCATGGAGAGGAACGTGCTCTCTGGCAACGTTGCATTCTGCACTAATGGTGATTCCAGAAAACCACATCCAAGGAAAAGGCACCCAAGTGGCGGCGCCAAACGAACTGTCCCCAACGCCACCTGAAGAGGTTCCCTTGTATGCCATGGCTGAAGAAAGTTTACAGAGCACAATGCGGAGGAAGAAACAATCATCAAACTATATCTCAGCCAGATCCCCGATCGATTCCGCTTGTTCAGCTCCGTCGAGACATTTTTCTCGTCCCTCGGTCCAAGCATCCAGGCGAGAGCAAATGCAAAATGGCTTCAGATAACAATGTGGGAACTCATCCAACTGGCCAACCACACTGAAGAAGGATTCAATGTCATTAAAGTGGAAATCAGAGCACTGCGACTAATGACTATGTAGAACAGGTATGTGCAAGACCTGTTAACAGCAATGGATGGAGGTGTTTTCCGAAAAATCGGGAGCGCATGTTGCACTTTCGTACCTTCTGCAGACGTGGACAACGGCTCCCTTCCTCATGTCATAGCAGCAGTGCACAACCTTGGAGAACGTATGAAAGACAAAGGAGGAGCCCAGCCAAGCACCTGGTTCGACACAATTTTTTCCTGGGTACCATCGTGGCTTGGAATGACAGTGAAACTCCTCATAACACTCATCGTCTTTTTGCTCCTCATTTTTTGTGTGTGCCAATTAGGACTCACGGTACCTAATGGTGCGCTGATGATGGTAACAATTGGCCGTGCAAATGGTACAATGGTACAAGGAAATATGGGTGGACCTGAAGGGTGAGGGAGGGTGTATTTATATGACCTGCACCCCAGATAAGTATGCTAGGAGAGGGGAAAGCCTCAGGGCGGTATGCAGAGCATGGATGCCAGCACAAGGAACACCTGCATGGGATGACGCAGTAGCTGAGGTAGAAGAGCGTAAGAAGTTGGGGCAGTTACAATATTCGTTACTTAAGTGACGAAAGGGGGGAATGTGTGGGAGGAGAGGGTCTTGCAACCCCCCTCCCTTCATTCTTACACTTCCTGGGTAGGCCCAGTTGTGGCTGCTTTGGGTTCAGGGCCCCGGCGGGAATACCCCTAGGAACTGTGACCCCCCCCTTAAGACAGCATAAAATCATAGTTGAACGAGACTCCATTTTGTGGGCTACCGACTCCATTTTGTTATTTTATAATGGCAGGCCAGTTGTAAAATTAGAACGCAGGCCTGCAGCTCTCCCAGCCAGGTGCACACAGCGAGCAAACTGCTCCCCCTACCTCCTCCCCTTTTCCATCTCTGCAGTTGTCCGATTCTCATGAGAGACTAGCCACGAGAATGCAACACATTTTACACTGTATCTTCTGTCTTCCGTCTTACTTCAATGACCCTGACACGGCCCAGCACAGGGGCCAGTAACAGATGTCGTTCATCTCTATAAAACTGCCCCACACCCAACAGACCCTGGCCATAAAGAATACCATCCCCATATTCTTTAAAACATGGTCACACAAATAGAAGCGACCCTTAAGTATGTTTGATTGTTTGCGTCTTAATAGAAGAAAACCAAAGTGCCTTCCTGTACAATCAGAATAGGCTGCTCATGGGCAGTTTCCACACATGCGGAATAATGCAAGGATTGTAGCAGAACCATAAGCATATTAGCGCACTGTATAATATATGTGTAATCAAAAGCCCTAACGTTAGAATTCAGTTATAAAGGTGTGATGTGTATTAACGTGTAGTATGATGTTGTTTAATAGAAATGAATTGCAATAACAAAATGCATAACAGAACATAACACTGTACATGCCAGCACAAAGCTACCTCGTTTTTAAGTTCGATGTAAAGACATGCATGATATTGTGTAAAACCAATACAGCAGCCAATCGTCCTGCTGACCAGTATGTTCGTATCATTGCAATATGTTTAAAGGCAGCATGCGCAGAACTTGAATCATTAACTGTTTTATGGATAATAATATAAGTATGTGTATATTTTCATTATAAGTCGTGTAGCAATGAGAATACTCAGGTAGGAAAGATAATATACTTTAGAAGAATATAACCAGAGGCCACATGTAAAAAGCCTTTATAGTAAACCTACTCCTGAAGGTCTTGTTTCTTCGTGCAAAGCAGAGCTACACCGCAAAGGTGTTTCGATTCCCCTCCACCCTTCATAGTGTCAAGGCAGATCAGTAGAGATTTAATGATGTTTAAACAACCAGTCTTTAACCCCCACAATAAGACTTATGACCATGGTGGTATGTGCCTCTTTGTGACCTAGTCTTTAATGTGTAATCCAGGCCTTAGAGTTAGAGTCCCCTTTGTTGTTTATCAGATGGACATTCCAGACCACACCATGACCTCAAAAGTCTCACCTCTATAGCCAATATATCTTGTATTGTATCAACACACAGTTAAGCCTGCCTATTGATCGATGAAACACCGCATTTAATAGCTGTATTTTGACCTATGCCCAATGATAAATTAACCTGTATTTGAGAAACGTCTTTTCTTTAATGTCTGAACTCACAGGTTTCAGAGCACGCTGGACAAAACAGATTATGGTATTTGATTAATGGGAATGTGTGGCAACAAGGGCAAATGTCAAATGGTTATTTAACAAGAAACATCACAACAGTTGCCGATCTCGCATACCAATTCGATGAGCCCAGCTGACCGATTGATCCGAGAAGCATCATCACAACACCACTTGCTCCTGAGCCAACCGCAGCCCTCCGACCCTATGGCACCTATAGATGTTCACCCTTAGTGAACAATCCCAACTGTTCATGTTCCCCTTAGGACTTCCCTCTGTTCGATGACGACAAAGCTGTATAAAAGTAATTTGTAACATGTTTTCGGCAGAGCGCTCTTGCATGAGCAGAGTAGATTCTGCTTGCCCTATTTTAGATAAAGCCTTCTGATATAACCAGCACTTGGTCTTGGTCTCATTCCCTCCAGGGAAGTGTCCTGATTGACTTTATTGGGAGAATTAACTGCATTTGTGGAGGCCTCTCACTTTCAGTAAACATTTGCATAATTCATGGCAATGTATCACAATGTACCTGGCACTGTTCAGCACCAGTATTTCTGGCGGTTGGGTGACTCCATGCGCAATTATAATGTCCACTTGTTATAATGAAGTATTATGATCTCTGTCGGGGGCTAGAATCACACACTTGTGTGGGAAGTCTTAGACCAACGGCAAATCAGGCACACACACAATATGGCCGACATGGAATACATAGTACATGAGTCCTTCCACTATGTTCATTATGTCTCTCAACTGTCTTTTCATTTTAAATGTGCATTGTTTGAATGGGCAGTTGATGTGCTCAAGCGATGAACAAGTCACGAAACGCGTAATGCTACCAAACCTTTTGGATTTTACACTGCGGGAACGCCATATGATGATGAAGATCCTCTGTGTAAGTGTAGAGAAAAAAGATCCTTAAATTCACTAAGCTTACTGGCCTCTCATCAAAAAGGTGTGAACCCTTTTAGTGAATTTAAGTCATAAATACCTATTTTTTTGGCTTAGTAAATCAACGTTTGCGTCTCCTCAGAGTATGTATGTGCAGTTCCCAATGAACATGTGTGGGCAATTTCAATGAACATGTGGGTGCTGTTTTTAATAGATAAATGTATGCAACTGTCAATCTGTGTATGCATGCCCAGCTTTCAATGTGCTTGCGCCTGTAGTTTTCAGTCTACGTGTGTTTTGGGCTGGAGATTTACTATTCAACACTAAAATGTACAAAGTTAAAATACCCTTTCCCATTCATATTACACATAGGCCTGCCTGTGCAATTTAAAACAAGGGACTGCAGTGGTTTAACACTTTCCATGATTCTCTATTAAAAGAATATTCATAGGGCAGGAGCCCTTCTCACATCATCTCCCTGCTGCATCCAGCGCTACGAGCCATCCGAGAGCTGAGCAAAGTACAGACATCTGGATCGAAGTACCGACAACAGGATCTGAAAAAGCCTGCATGGTGAGCCACATTGAGTGAGCTCATAATCTGCAGAATCAACCTTTACAGGATCACTGCAGCCGCCACTGCTCACCGTGATCAGCTGTTTGCCCCACCAAGATGGCCAGCGCAACACGGACCCACATCAAGGCTGTGCCTCGTTTCTAAGCAACACCGGCTATTTAAAATACCTAATTTCCGCCGGCAGGCGGACGCCGGCCGTGACAAGGCAACTGTTAAGGCTCTCTGTTTGCCTCTATTCACGTCTGGGTGCTCGGCCTAGGCCCCTGTTCCCTCTCATCATCTTGTCCACTGGTCAGCACCTATTCTACGCTTGACCCGCTGTCTTACCAGCTGTTATCCCTTGCGCTCCATGTCTCAAGATAACACTTTTCCTCAACATATTATACGATCACTCGTGACACGCATTCACAGATCTCCACCATCGATTAACGCCACTTCCTGCCAAAAGTGACCGGGCGGCTCTATGTGCCTATCCCTATCAATTACTATAGCGCCACAAGAACATTCGTTTGACTTTGCAGTGCTCACATCGCACTACTGCTGTAGCACTGCTAAGAAGTGTTTACCAATGTGCCATGTGCCCAATTTTATATCTCTGCGGGAGCTATTGCCCCTAAACTTTTTTTACCCGAAATTGCTTATTGCTGCTCAGTATTACCTTGTTCACTTCATGCCCTAAACTGATTATTGTCGTTTAGCACTGCACACTACTTATTAGTTGTGCTCCCCACGGCCCATATCCAAATACTGCTATTCATCTGTGCCTACACTAGAATAGTGCTGCACAGTACTGCCCGAAATTGCTTATTTCAGCTCAGTATTACTTGGAACTGTTTTTTGTTCATTGCATGCCCTAAATTGATTACTGTTGTTTAGCACAGTCTCTTCTTGCACACTAGTGATTAGTTCTGCTCTCCACGGCTCATATCCAAATACTGCTATTCTTCAGTGCCTACATTAATTTAGGGCTGCTCAGTCTGCCCACACCTAATCCCTATTGCTCCTGTGCCCACATTCTATTCTACTGTAAACTGCCTAGCAGGCTCCATACTATGCAACTTGGGTCAGACGCATACTATACCTAACTTGCAAGACACACAGAGATAGCATCTCCTCCAATGCAATTACACCAGCTGTCCGCCTTCCTCTCACAAATGTATCACCATCTGGCCCGCACACCAGCTCACTCACACGCACTCCAAACACCACGTCCCACCTTCTTTCAGCTCCTTCTCACGCAAACACTCCTCCTAGCCACTCTCTGGCTCATCCACACCATGTCCGTTACTCACTCACCCACTACACTTCCAACTCCTCAGTTCCAATCACGGTCAAACCACACGCTAACCACACGCTAGACTTACTGCACAGCCAAATCCAAGCCAAATCTTCTGTACCTCCCACCGTAACCAACAGACTGACTAGGCTCAGGGCTTGTGCAGACCCTAGCACACACCGCCACATCCCACTCACCACTCACCTCAGAAACCTCAGACTTAGCTCCTGCACCCTTGTCACATCATCCTACCATCTACTGAATCCCAACATCACACCCACCAGATCACAGCCTCATCTAGCCCAACACCGTCTGCCCACCCTTCTGAACCACTGCTCGCCACTGACACTAACTCACCCATCCCTTCCATTAACAAATCCTTACACGCATCCGCCCTCAAATGTGCCTTGATCAACGCCCGCTCTCTCCGTGCACATGCCCTAGAGGCCAATGACCTCATCAGATCCCTAGATCTCGACCTGTTAGCAGTTACAGAAACCTGACTACATGAAGCCTCAGGTCCAGCCATCTCTCTGGCACTACTGGCCGGCTATGCCATTCCCAGACAGGACTGCAAGACCACCAAAGGTGGTGTTGTAGCTCTCATAACCAAAAAGCGCTCTCCATTAGACTCTGTACCCAACAATGGGAAAACAACTCAGATCTTATTTACGGTAAGCTCACGCTTTCCCTTAACTGTACTATAAATATCATCACCTACAGACCACCTGGCACAGCCCCCGACTTCCAAAAACACCTCCTACATATTCTTGGAAACAACCTTAAAAGTTCCACTAAAACCCTCCTACTCTGAGACCTCCATCTAGGCCTTCATGACCCTAAGCACAAACCAGCTGCTTCGTTTGCTATAGACCTCAATGACCTAAGATTCACCCATAAAGTTTCAGAACCCACCCATTGAAAAGGGCGCTCCATTGATTGGGTCGCCGACCATAACTGCACAGTTGCCATCATAAAGAATTCAGCCCTCCTGTGGACAGATCACCTCTTCATTAAATTTACTATTCCAACCAAACCCACTACTAAAGTACTCTCTTGCGCCCCACCAGCCAAAGTAAGAAGTTCCAAAAAACTCACCAAAGACAATCTCCTTCCCTTTCTTGACATTCCTGAATTCAAACCTCCTTTTACCAATAACCCTTTGGTTCTCGCCAACATCTATTCCCTTACTCTTACCAATGCCACTGAGACCATACCTCCGCTAGAGGATAAGAAAGCTAAACATTCTATGCACACAAACTCTTGGTTCACAGAAGAACTAGCAATCCTTCGAAACTTTAAACGTCTTGCCCTAGCTAAGTGGCAATCATCACCCACCCCCTCCTCCCTGACAGAATTCAAAACCTGCTCTACTACATACAGAAAAGCTATCTTTAAAGCTAAATCTGATTCCTTTAATCTCAGAATAATCAATGCCAACTCCAAAACTAAAGAAATGTTTTCTATTTTTAAAGATCTCATCACCCCATCCACCCTCCAAAACAGACGAAATATCCAAAGATGAAGCTTGGTGCTCAAGCATCCAATCAGCCCTCCTTAACAAAATCAAACTTCTCCAAGGAAAAATTCTCTCACAACGCAAAGCCTTACCCAACCAGGGCAACCTGCCCCCCTGCACCCTTCCCAATGCCACCCTCCCAACACCCCATTTTTCTCATTCAGAGACATCTCAGAAAAGGAAGTCCTTGACCTCCTCCAACATAGCAAACCATCCACTTGCAAAGGTGACATATGCCCACCCATTATCATCAAAGAGTGCGCTGAAACTCTTACTCCTTTCATCACTGTGTTCATTAACGCTTCCTTCACCTCAGGCATTGTACATAAAAGCCTTAAAGAAGCGTGGGTCTGCCCTCTCATAAAGAAACCCTCCCTTAATCCCTCATGCCCTAACAACTACCGTCCCATCACCACAGTCCCCTTCCTCCTCAAAATCCTTGACAAAGCTGCCCACACCCAAATACAACACTACCTAGAAACCAACACTATCTTAGGTAATAGACAATCTGGCTTCAGGAAAGGTCACGGTACAGAAACCACCTTACTAGATATCAAAACCGAAATCACTAACATCATGGACAAGGGAAAACCAGCCCTCCTGCTTCTTCTGGATCTCTCAGCCATGTTTGATCTTGTAGATCACAACATTCTGACCTCCCACCTTTCCAATGCAGTCCACTTCTCTACTGAAGCAACCTCATGGATAACCTCCTTTCTGGAAGGTAGAGCCATGCAGGTTTACTCCGTCCAGGCCAATGCTGCCCCCGGCACCATTCACTGCGGAGTTCCCCAAGGATCCTGCACCTTCCCCACCCTCTACAACTTGTTTACCAAGCCACTGTTTGACTTACTTGATTCACTAAGAATAGCCTACACGAACAATGCCGAAGACACACAAGTATTGCTCCCCATCTCTGGTGACTACGACCAAGACGCAGCAAACCTCCTCCAAATCTACTCTACCATACAAACCTGGATGGCAATAAATGGTCTTTGCCTTAATGGGGACAAAACCAAGATCACTCTCTTAGGTCACAAAGAAATCCTACCCAAACTCAACAAAAAATG
Source organism: Ambystoma mexicanum (assembly GCA_002915635.3). Taxonomy (NCBI): domain Eukaryota; kingdom Metazoa; phylum Chordata; class Amphibia; order Caudata; family Ambystomatidae; genus Ambystoma; species Ambystoma mexicanum. The sequence goes on from CM030322.1 coordinate 547,473,157, forward strand.
TGAATACTTCACTATTGACAACACCATCATCCCTGTTTCCACCTCTGTAAAAACTCTTGGGGTCTACATAGACTCGACCCTCTCTATGACACGACAGGTCAGCGCCATTGCTTCAGCATCAGCCCACACCACCAAACTTATCAATGCCATCAAACCTTTCCTCTCCCCCCAAAACTGTCTCTCCATCGCCCGTGCCACTATCGGTGCTAAATTGGACTACTGCAATGCCATCCTTGCAGGCACCTCAGCCAAAAATCTCAACAGGATCCAAATAGTGCAAAACAATGCACTGCGTGCAGCCCTCAGAATTCCCAAAAGAGTGCACATCACTGAAGCCAGGCAAGCTGCTCACTGGCTACCCGTTAAAGAACAAATCAAATTCAAAATCCTAACTATCACGCACAAATGCATGAGTTGGACTGCTCCAACCTATCTAACTGACAATATCAACAGAGTCAGCTCTACCCGCCCTAAAAGAAGTCAACATGCCAGCAAACTACAATTCCCACTTATCAAAAGAGCCAACGCCGGAAGCCTAGGCTTCCCCCACATAGTTCCCAAACTTTGGAACGTTCTCCCAAGCAAGCTTAGAGCAGAACCATCTCTACTCATCTTTCGCAAATCACTCAAAACTACGCTGTTCATCTAACCCTGCTTCACACTCACAGCTAAATCCTAACCACTAAGCCATACTGTTTCCAATGTTTGCGTAACATGCATCCTATGTTCCCTGTACCATTGTAACCGCCCTGTTTACTATGTATTGTAACCATAAGCAAAGCTACCCTCTAACCACTAAGCTAAGCTATGGCATTTAACCACCATACTCTTCTCCTACTCTGTAACCAGCAAGTCTCTACTTAGTAACAGCGCCACGATGCCTAAGGGCTGCTGTGCGCTCTATAAATTCAAATAAATAAAATAATGAATTCTCTATGTTAATTATGGTTGCAGAAACATCTAATTTATGACTTGACTCACAACAGGTGCACATTTGCATGATATCACATTAGACCATAGTGGGTCGCAAATACACTAAGGCATTTGTGATTCTGTGTCGGGATGAGCCGAAGATTATTTTTATTGGTGCTTAATATTACAAAAGTGCTCTGCATTTAAGTTACACCAAAATGCTATGTGTTTTAAAATGCACCTCTCTGAATAGAAATGTATTGGGTTTTACGCAAATGACATCTCGCCTTATATTCAATGTAAATGGGAGACACAGGGCACCATGTTACATTGCACCTGGGTCTTTGTCACATTAACTTTTCCCTTTAATTCCCAGCCCCTTTAATTCCCAGGATTTTACCATGAACAGTCTATAGGAACAACTTGGATTTATTTGCTTTTTTCAATGTGGCTTCTCTGGCGGGTCAGAAGAAGGACGCCGACAATCTGAGGACATTTTCAGCATATCTTTATTAAAGAATAAGAATAAGAGCTATCTTTCCCTATTGCTAGGGGGTGTTCCCTACCTACTTTACTAAGGTGCTCATCAGTCGTCAAAAGGAATAAGCCTGCTGTCAAAAACGAATTCTAACTGACCCGACCACAAATGTAATCAACTAATGCCAGGAGAATGACTGTCGTCTCCTGATGGTTGTGCGTTTGCACCTGTCTTCCCTTTTTATTATAGTTCTTCTTCATATACAATTTTTAAATAGTCTCTCATTGTCCTTTGTATTCGTTCTTGTAACTCCCTTATGATATGATATGATAGTTTATTTATATAGCGTCTATACACATTATGGGAAAGACAGTCTTTCACTCCTCTTTAGTATGGGGTTTCCTTTCCCTTGTCTGAATTCTTTCCATCTCCCCGTTACCTTCAGTATTGCTGGGGTGGGGGAGGGGGTGTCGAAGTCCCTCGATTTGTCACACTTCTCATTTGCGGAAAGTCAGCTTGGACCCTCTCTCGGGAGCTGCTGCACTCAGCAAGGTTCTAGTTGTCCTGGTTGTTTGCAACTCAGACCTGCTCATCACTCCAATCAGGCTCCACATCTCAATACTCCCCAGCCATCTCCTCTCAGTTGTTTCAACAATATTTTTCAATATTCATGCCCAAATCTTCTTTTCTTACTTCATTCCTCTCTTCATGTGCATGCTAATATTTCGTCTTCAGCTCCTCCCCACCTTGTGACTAGGTGTGGATTTCCACCAGTCCCATGATTACAAAAGGAAGGGCAAACTCACTCCTAATGTAAAATGGCAATTTTGTTTTTGTGACTTAACATGTGTGAGATTAACATGTGTGAGATTAATAAAATCTATATGACTGTAATTTAAACATCAGGAGGAAGAATTCAAGATCTTAAATATCACGGTGCATTGGATATTTACAGACATAAGTGTTTTTCCCATTTATCGCCAAATATTTCCATTACATACCATGTAAATTTTGAATGGGATGAAAAGAAATATTTCTATCTCGAATATGCAATTTATTTAATTTTTTGAACAACTTCCCTCATAGAAATGTTTTTTCAAAGAATTACATTTGAATAAAAAATATCATCCATTAGCTTTCCATTCAGATCTGAGAGAAGAAATGCTGACTTTGACCTGCAGATGTCACTCGCAATACAACCCTTGCACCTTCTCTTTCCTGATATGAAAATACATAGAGGCAAAGTGCCTCATTACGAGTATGGCAGTAATTCTGCAGTAAATCTGCTGAAAACCAATCACCTTACTGCCACTTGGTCAGGTGAAATTTCCACCTGATTACAAGTGGTGGTAGCGGTGTAAATCCCCATTAATTTTGGGTCCATTCGACCCAATGAAGCTTTTTTTTGCAGAATTACTGCAGCAGTAATTCCACCAATTCTCCTGATTTTTTGGCATTTAGCGGCAAGATTTACCTCCAGGGTTTTGCTGGAGGTAAATCTTCCACTCAAAACCAAAACTCATAATTTGGAGTAGTGGTAAAATTGGAGGTAACTTAGTTACCTCCAATTTTACCACTTACTGCCATACTCGTAATGAGGCCCAACGTTTATTTTTCTGTGCACAGTCGGATACAATTCAATGACTTTAGCTAAAATGGATTTTATGAGGGGGCCTACTTGATGGATGTGACAACCCTCTTCAAAGTTGGCTATTAGCCAGCATCTGACAGTGCTACTTTGAGGCCTTGCTTTCAGAACGAGTTGGCACCCGATAGATCTCAATAGTTCTATGTGTCCTCTGTCATGTGATGTACATCCTAACCAGGGGTTAGGTTAATTTTCTAACAGTTTAAAGTTACTCCTAGATACATCAGCAACATGTTCGTGCATGTTCATTTTGAGCTCTCAATACATGAAAACATTATTCGAAGTGAAGTGAAAACATGGCAAAAAGCACTGGTACTTTAAATGAGTCTTCGGTTCTACCCTACATTTCACATTATTTTGGTTAAAGGAAACATAGACAAAATACGATCATTGAAAACAAATGACAGGTTTCTAATACAGAAGTGGATTTTCCATCTATACTAGAGATTCCGGAACATAGCACTTGTGATGAAATCCTTGAATTGTTCCTTAAGGTGTAAAGCTCTGAATGTGTCCTTAGACCTGCTAAATTTTCTGCCATGTGGCAAACACACCAAAGGTCTGTGCCTTGTCTTTTATGTGGTGCACAGTTCCAACTGCTGTGCATTTTTGCGCATGTCCTTAGCATCATCAAGCCAGTCTCTGTCATCACATTTAAAGGTCGTAGAAATAGTTGCACTTTTCTGAAATTCACTTTTACTCGGTTGAAAATGTTCTTAAGCGTGCGCGTTTATTTACAATTTGCATTTTCCAGAGGCATCCTTTTCATTATCACAGCGTGCAAGATGTGCAATCCAACAGGAGGCATAATTTGTGATTGGCGCCTCTCTCGCTCTTTTAGAAAGGCTTTTCTCAGTTCACTTTATTTTAGGGCATTATCCTCCGACCCTCCTCCCAGGTAATTCCTGCTGTGTAGAACATGGTTGTGGACCCCGGTAGGGCACTGCCTTCAGGCTGAATTCAAAAACTGTGCAGGGTCTGGCCCCGGGGCATCACTGACTCACTTAAAGCTATGGGTAAAGTTCAGGGTGGGTGGAAGCATGAAGCAACACAATATTTAAGAGGTTGAGGGCTAATGAGGATAACCGGCTAAGTGGATGGATGGGCAAAAGAAAGAGGTCCTCCATTCCTGGAACACAATTTATGGAACAGCTTGACCAGGAGACTCCACACAGTGATTGAACACCTGACCTTTAGAAAATAACTTTAAATCTGGCTGTTCTCCAGACCCACAACAATTTAACACGAACATGCACTCTGCAAAGACCAGGCTCAATACGGTCGACACAACTCATGATAACCGTTGTGGATGTGGACTCCCCACTCAAAGACTCACCAGAGCATAACCTTGCAAGCAAGAGGGCACTCAAAACTGGACTCAATTGCGTAGGTATTCACCACTTGCCTAAGACACACCACAGCACAACAACGCAAACTCTTATAACCAAACTAAGAAGCCCTGGTTGGGAACTCCCTGGATAAAGCACCTACTTAAAGAAACCCTAATTATAACAGGGTCAAACGTGGGTTTCCCGACCTGCACTAGCAGACACTTAGAATCTGCCTTCCATTCTCATTAACAAGAATAGCATAGTACTCGTAAATGCACTAAGCAGCCATTCCAAGTCCCCTCTGCTCTCCCTTCCTCTGCTGCACTTTGAAGTTGCCTTTGGGCAGTTTTAAGTGCCACATCAGCAAATTAAGATGGATGATGCCTGCTTTTCTGCACCTCCTACCCTCTTCTCACAGTCACCTCATCCATTCCCTCCTTCTTTCCTCATTCTCCAGAACCCTTTGGGATAAACAATTTGTATAAAGCTTTCAGTATGTTCACTCATACTTAACAAATGTATGTTTTATATTTGGTCTTCGTTATGTCATGCTACTTTTATATTGTGAGAAGCTCAGCCCCACGACCCCCCGAAAAAATGGTTAGTTGGCTCGGCTCGCTCACTGTGTCAATTGCAAAGTGTGATATAGGGCATCTTAAAAAACAAATTCCAGGGTCACTTTTGGTTTCCAGTTTATCCGATTACACATGTAGTTCACAGTGCTACAAATTCACAGGACTGTGGTCACAGTCATAAAATAAAGTATTCACTCCAATTAAGGATTACGATTTAAAATATGAAGCCGCCTTATTTCAATAACAAATCAAGTGTATGCGGGACAGAGAAGAAAGCAGTGCACTGAGAAGTGAGAGAGTCTTTGTTCGAGACTGCACTTTGTGTGAGACACAGGTCGCTGGTGAGGCTATGTGTGGGACAGAATGCCAAGCCCTCCACCGGGCCCACACCACTGGCATTTCAAGACAGTGAAGCAGCTGTGCTGGGGCACACTGTATGAAATGTCAAATGGTCAGACCGAACATTCCTATGCCCAGGGGGCGGGCAGGCTCGTGCTCTCTGGAGGAAGGCCTCGCATGCAGAACTGAAATATTTCTGTTGGGTAACAGTGAGGAGTAAAGAAAAGGCTTCAACCAGACGCACTTGATTTAAGTGTTCTTACAACATTCCCTCTGGGGGAACTTCATGCAACCTGCCACCGGGGTTGGGAAAGAAAATAATGTCCCCGATACCCACGACTGGAGCAACCTAGTAAATTATCCCCTCCTAGAATGAGTAGGGGGGAAAGGGCTATCGCTAGTCACGGGGGGAAGTTGATTGTTGAATCCTTCAGAACTGTCTGTCTTGGGCTCATAAAGCTAGTATAAAATAAGCCTGCCCTATAAGGCATCAACATTTTTCTCACCTTTAGCAACGATTTGAACTCATTTCTCTATGGTTCCAAATTGGAGTTGAACTTCTTGAGATGGCTGCAAGGTGGCGTCGTGATGTGTATGACTTTTTAACTTAAATGGCCTTCTCCACTGACACTGTATGGTGAAAAGGTTTTGTCCTTCCATTAAGTCAGCATAATATTGATGGTGTTTGGTAAACATACCCAATTATGCCTATCACAAGAATGTCAACTACACCCCTTTGAAAACCTCCGATATGAGTTAGTGATTTTGCATCTTTTAGAGCTGTCCAGTCTTGGGAGGATAAAACAGTAGTGCTGCCCTTTCAGACAGTAATACATATCTCATATGGAGGAAGAATGCACGCTTTTAATTCAAAGAGTACATAGCCATAATGCATTGCTCTTGAGGCTCAAAACTTCCAGGAATGGCTACTGGTGACAAACATGCAAGCTTTTCAGTGCTTCTATACCCACAATGCACTGCTGTGTTGGTGAACTGGAAGTCAACTTCCAGTGACACTGTGACACTGTGAAGTGTGTGGGTGTTGTTAAATGAAATGGCTTATATTACGCATATTACAAAGTGTCTCACTGCCTCAGGTACTGACCTCAAACCGTTGAAAACTGGTGTAGGTAAATCACCAGGCAGATTGTTTGGATTTGTAAATATATAAATGACAGGCTTACTCTGAGGTTTAAGTAAGGGTAAAGGTGGGCACAAGCATAGAGCAAACATTAAGGAGTTGGAGTTCACCCGGGTGGATGAAAAAAGAAGGCTTCCCACTGGATTATTTTTCCTTTTGTTCTGTATGGCCATAGCAGATTTCAGTCTAGCTGTAACAGCTATCAGAGCTTTGGAAGGTTTGCCTTACGAATGCTAATCATTCTAGAAAGTGGGAGGGAGGGATCATTTAGATGTTTCTTTCATTGTCAACTCTGGTATGATATTTTATATCTGCAAGGAGCTGGCCAATCCTGCTGCAGCCTCTACCTCTCCTGTCCCCTCCCAGGCCCTCTGCATAGCCCTAACTTCTCATTTCATCTCTAAAACTCAGGACATCCTGTCCTCTCTTTCTTCCTCTCCCCCTCCTCCCTCTACTCCCTCAACCTCTGGCCCTTCCTTGGCCACCTTTCCACCCTCATTTTCTGCCTTTCCACTGTTCTCCCCAGACAAGGTTTCCAGATAAGTCTGATCTATGAAAGTCTCGTCAAAACAGGTTCACCCCTGTTCCTCCAAAACCATCAAGGACCACATGAACACCCAGGCTCCTGCTCTGGTTGACTTCTGCAACCACTCCTTCGCAACTGGAGTCTTCCCTTCCCCCACTGAAGCACTCCCTTGTGCACCCTCTTCTTAAGAAAGCCTCTGCCGACCCTTCCTGCCCGGCTAACTATCGGCCAATTTCCATCACTCCTTTCCTGGGCAACCTCCTGGAAAAGCTGGCCATCTCCCAGCTTAATCTTCACACTGAATCTTTTGGTTGTCTCCATGACTATCAGCGGGCTTGAGAGCTGCCAGAAGCAAGGACACTGCTCTCCTGAACATCCGTGAAGACCTGCTCTCCAACCTTGATTCCAACACCCCCTGTGTCCTCATCTTACTTGATCTCTCCTCTGCCTTTAACACAGTCAACCACGCCATCCTGCTCAACCGTCTCCGTAATAACGTGGGTATCACCGATTAGGCCCTGGCTTGGCTGACTTCTTTCCTCTCTGAACAACCCTCCCAGGTCCAACTTGGGTCCTTCCTCTCCTATATCTCTATCTCTACCAGTGGTGTTCCTCAGAGGTCTAACCTCTCTCCCTGGCTGTTAAACCAATATCTGGCACTTCTTTCCCACTGCATTGCCACCCTCTGACCCAATTTTCAGTGCTATGTGGATGACACTCAACTCATTTTCAGGCTCCCTTCTGCCACCTCTTCTCCTTCTCTCATCTCTGACTGTCTGTCTGCTATCCAGGAGTGGTGTGCCGCCAATGATCTCTGCCTTAATGCCAGTAAGACTGACATTCTCCTCATCAGCACACCTGCTCCCTCCTTTCCTGTTACTCTCTGGCCGGCCTCTCTTGGCCCTCTTCCTGCTCCCACCTGTGAGGCTAAAAACCCCAGGGTCATCTTCAACTCCACACTCCCCTTCTCTCCTCACATCTCTGACGTCTGTAAGAAGTCACACTATCAGCTGCACCTCCTCAGAGTTATTCTTCCTTTCCTCTCCTCCCCCCAGAAGCTCACTATCTCCAGAGCTCTGGTTCTCTCTAGGCTGGACTACTGCAAGAGCCTCTTTCTAAACCTGCCTGCCTCTACTCTCCTTTCTCTGCAACTCATCTAAAATAGGACTGCGAGACTTGTCCTTGGCCTCAAACCCAGGGATCACATCTCTCCAGAATTGAAATCACTGCAGTGGCTCCCTGTGGCTGTGAGGATTAAGTTCAAAACCCTCTGCATTGCCCATAAGGCCTTCTGGGGCTTGGGGCCTAAGTACCTTCAACAATCTCTTTCTAAATATCTTCCTTCTTGAGCTATTTGCTCATACACCTACAACTCCCTCAGGGTCCGTCGCTTCTCCAAGCAACGAGTTGGTGGTAGATCTCCTTCTTCTGCTGGAGCCTCCCTCTGGAACAGCCTCCCTGCCTCTCTGAAACTTGAGGAGAACCATCTCCGGTTCCGGAAGCACCTCAAGATTCACCCAAGCATTCCCAAAACCAGCTACTAGTTCTTTCTCATACTTTTCTTCAAAATGGTAGGAGCATCCATCCACATAAACTATGGACATTCGCTGACAGGTGTTCTCGTCATTCACTTTACGAGGAGGAGCTAGGTGTGGCTACATATTATTTGTTGTTTTGAGGTCTTCACCTTCCACACAATTGTCTTGACACAATCGTGTAGATCAGCTAATCCGTGTGCCATTGGAGTTTTGTAATTCAACCAGATCTTATTCCCACATGGTAACCCTGCAATGAAAGAATCCAGGATGTACCACTTGGGTTAAAGACATTCTCAGTTTGTATCTGATCACTCTGCAAGTAATGCCGAGGTTGGTGGGAAGTCTCAACTATTATATGTTCCCCATTGGTCAACAAACAGTAGTTTTTAAATGCCCATACTGTTGCTAACAGTGAGTTCTCAAACTTCTTAAATTTGATCGCCAGTGATGATAACGTTTTGCTTGCATAAAACATAATTGACTTGCTCGTGCTTCTGAAACAAAACTGCAGTTAGACAAGTGTTGGAGAATCCTGTTTCCAGGAATAACTCCTTATTTGTGATGGGATAAGACAAGCATGAAGCTTGGGATAAACCTCGTTTCAGTTGTTTCACAGGCTCTGTCTGAGAGTCCCCCCCCACTCCCACTTGACTCCTGCTTTCAAAGATGGACAACGGTTGAGTGATCTCTGTGTACTCCTCTGCGAATTTACGACCGTAGTAAGTCAATTCTAAGAGAGTATGTAATTCATGTAGATTTGTAGGGTTCTTCCATTTCAGCAGCAGAGCCCCAAACTTCTCTTTCTGACCCTTGGATGCGATTTCATGGGCTAGAAAGTTAACTTTAGTTCTGAAGCACTCTGCTTTTGCAATACATAACTTTGCACCTGGATATCTTAGTTGGGTCAACACATGCAGTATCTCCTCCAGGCCCTTTTGAACAGTTTTACTTTTTAATCAGTCTGTCATCTACATAAGCCAAAGACCCTCTTTTTACAAGGTCACCCATGGACTTTTGTAGGAATATATTGAACTCCTTTCTGCTGTTAATATACCCCAAAGGAGTTCTGGTCTATGCATACAGCTGCCCCCCAAATGTAAAGACAGGTTTATGTATATATTAATTTTTCAAGGAAAAAACTTTAGTTGCAGGGATGTTAAGGTGAGAACTTAAAGCAACAAAACCCCTGAAAGCCAGCTAAAGCCATCTTAACTTCGCACCCCCTGTTGTGCAGCCTATGACCACAATGATGACATCACAGATGGCATCACTGATGACATCACTAATGGCATCATCTATGACATACACACAAGTCAATGTATTAAAACATTGGATACTATTTAAAGATTACTTTTACGTTGCACAGTATGTGTTTTATTTCAATTTTAACATGTTAATCACTTACAAAAGACATACAGAAAGAAATATACATCTATGTACATGTATTCAAGCAAATGTTGAATTGTAATTACTTAATTTCTTTTCTCTCTTTCTTTCTCTCTCTCTCTCTCTCTCTCTCTCTATATATATATATATATATATATATATATATATATATGAAAAGGGAAAATGTATGTGTGTCTGTTCAAAATGTTCAGCACACATCCCAACATGCTACACACCTGCAATTTGGCATGTGGGTAATGTGAGAAACCTGAATGTGTTTCCAGGTCTAGTCCCCGGGGATCTGTCATCCAGGTGGCCAGGACACGGCCATCGCTTTTGGATCCAGTTCCTGGGGGTGGACCAGTGCGGGAGGATCACCTGGATGAGGGTCTTTGGGGAGTGGTAGTGGGACACCGACAGTTGAGACGCGGTATCCCCCCCTTTTACACCTTTTCCCCATCCTACTACTTTGGGCATTCCAAAACACTGCCCTCCCCTTTTCTCCCACTAGCACTTTGGTACAACACACTACAGAACGGGCTAACAACAGAGCCGTTTACCTGACATGTCCCAATACAAGGGTCAGGCCAAGTCAGGCAACTGATCAGAATCACACACACCTGACAGGCTTTTCCCTTCCCCACAGGGCTAAAAGGTGGAGCAAAAGAGCACAGTACGACATCAGCAGACAGCACAAGGGCACAGCTAACCAGCACGGCAGTTCAAGAGAAGGAGAAAGGCAGCGGGAATCGAGAGGGAGGAGAGAAGCGACCTTGCCCTTTTCGTCCCAGGCCCGCTTAAGACCACAAACAATAGCACAAGTGTCTTGCAGCAGATGTCAATGGTATATGGAGCAAGCCTACGCCGATAAGCAGGAGCGAGGGAAGCTCATGCTACCGTGGCACCGGCCTTTACTCAGGATAAAAGAAAAGCCAAGCGATTCATCACAGCCGGTGAGTCGAAGGGAAAGCCGATAAGAACCGAACAGTGTCAATCCCATGTTGAGGAAAAACTACAGATACCAGAAGGCCATAGGAGAGCCGGCCAGATAGGTCAAAGTGGTCATAGAGGAGGTCAAGCAAAATCCCTGCATAGTCAAACGTTTTTGACCTAAGAACTGTAGAGAAATTATGGGAAGTGAAACCTGCATCGAGAGAAAGCAAGGGGAGTGAATCTCACACTGAAAGAAAGCAAGGGAAGTGAATCCTGCATTGTGAGAAAGCAAGGGCAGTGAATCCCGGTTGTCATTTGGGGATCAGCGCCCAGAAGAGGGGGATCCAAAGGAGTGAACCATCACCCAAAGTAGTGTCTGAAGGGTCAGCGCCCAGAAGTGGAGGACCCAGGGGGGAAGCTGTCACCCAATACATTTGTAGAACAGAACTGTGTGTTTGTTTGTTGGAACTATCAGGTCCTCAAGGGCAAGAGACTTTTTAATGGAAAGATTTTTAAGACATCAGAGAACCTGATTACTGGAGTGGAACTGTCCACTCGTGCTGGAGAAAGCTCGAGTGTGTGCTGTACTCAGGAGACCCACATTATCCCATGCTGAAAACGTGGGGAAGGGAGAACCCTGGCAATCACATTCTGACATGATTTGAGAACACTTCTTTCTTTATTGAAACCCTACCTCACACTTCTTTTGTATTTAGTGTAAGAATTGACAATAGATTATTCTTAGTATAGGCCCTTTTATTTTGACACAACGCCACTAGGACTGCCTTATTTTCATTTGATGGTCGACACTTGCTCCCATATTAGATTTAGGTTAGGCGTTTTTCCACCCTGCATTCATTGTTCAATAAACACCCTTGAACTGTGATCACCTGTGCCTGTCTTTACTGTTGCCACCATGTGTTCCTCACAGTAGGGTCTATGGTATAGCGGCCTGCAATGCTTACCCCTGCCATATGTGGATATGTGTGTGTGTCTGTTCAAAATGTTCAGCATACTTCCCAACATGCTACAAACCTGAGAGTTGGCATGTGGGTAACAATGTAAAAAGTATCAAATACACATTTTTCAAATCTTCTTATTTTTTTAAGCTATCTGCAATGCTTACCCCTGTCATATGGCTCTCGGTGCCATAGTACTAGCGTAGTTCTACATAAACTTCAGCAGTTCATTGTTCCAAAACTTTCCACACTATCAGCATTCTAGCTGACATTAGTGGCACTCACTTCTGAAGTCATGCGGGTGACACAAAAAGGTGCTTTTGTAGTAATGTGGGGTGACAGGAAATGGTGCACGTCTCTTCAATAGTGTCCGCAATGACGTTGTCTGTTACATTGTGGCAGATCTCTCATGATAATTACAGGAACTTCATTTCCCACAGGAGTTGATGGAGGCATGCCATCTCAACAGTACGAAGCTTACATGCTTCAGCCCTACACGTACAGCACTTATGTTCAGGTCGCTGCTGCCTCGGCTGTAGATCGGGACACCAATAATGTTGCTGCGCAATCTCAATGCTGCAACTCAAAGTAGCTGGAATCGATTGCGGTGTTATACGGGTAACGCAAACAATCATGCAACATCATCATCTATATTTGTTCATTGAATGAACTTCAAACTAGGACTAAAGTGGGAATTACCGTGCAAAGCATACATACATACATTTTGAGTAATAATCACTTTTATTTTCAATTCCCATTTATGTACACATTTTTCTTACAATAAAACAGTTGAGTATTTACATATGTTTATTTTAAAACGTCGTAAATAATAAGGGTTCAACATGTGTTGCTTTCTATTTATTCGTACTAATTGTTTTTGTAAACGTATATGCAGATTGTATTATAGCGAACATGTCTTTGATATATTTTGCACAAACAGGATAATTTTAAGCAGTGAACTATTTAAAATTCAGATATCTTTTACCAACATACTACAAAGGAAAGCTTCACAAGTAGTGATATGATGCACGTGTAGCTGTTTACTGTTTTAAACAATGTACTCATTATTATGAACTACTCTAAAATGTTAATATCACATTTTGTAGAAACGTAAGGGTGGTCTAAATATGGGCAAATACGTAGAGTGATCTTATGTCGGATGCCATTAATTAAATAATCATTCAAGTCATATATGATGCTATTAGTGATGCCGTCAGTGAATACATAGATGATGTCATTAGTGATGTCATCAGTGATGGCACCTGTGGCATCATCGTTATGGTCATAGGCTGCACAACAGATGGTGCAAAGTTAAGGTGATTTTAGCTGAATTTCAGGGTGTTTTTTGCATTAAGTTCTTACCTTAACGTACTTCAAGGGTTTTGCTATTACATTGATTTTTAGAACACTATCAGAGCACTAGCAACTCTATATTTTAAAGCACTTGCAAACCATTGCTCAAATAAGTATAGCAGTCACAAACTGATTTTTACCCTTTATTGACAATGGTATTGTTATGTATAAATGCTTGAAGGCTTTGAGAACTCGCAATGTTTTTAGGCAATGCGCAGTGAGATTAAATTATTTGCCATGGATCACACACTTTGGTTAAGCAGCGTGCTATAAGTCTCTTGTTTTATGGACGGTCTCTTGGTGAATGCTGTGATACACTGCACAACCCCAACTAACAGCATTTAAGCAGCAAAGAAAAGTGAATGAAACGACCGGCTGCAGAAATAACATATGCCCAGGTACTATTGCCCCCATAGCATAAATCAAAAGCTGGTACCCGTGAACATAAGCACAGTAAGTGAACATATATATGAAAGTGAAATATACAAATGTAGTTCATTTGACCTTCCCCTTAGAAGAAAGTGCTTAAGATAAAATAGCACTGGATATAAAAAAAAAAGTAGTGAACACCAGAAAAATAACCTGAGAGAGAAAATGTTTAAATAAATATGCTGGTAAAGTATAAAAGGTGCTCACCTTTTAAACCCAGCAATCTTCCATGAAATATTCCCTGGTAAACAAAATCTAAATACGAAACAAGTGCTTGTGGTCTTGAGGGTAAGAGTCTGGACTGGGAACATGACAACCTGAGTAAAATCCTGGTAGCCAAATACTTGAGCAAGCTTGCCAACTTAAAAAAACCCAAGGCGTTGCATCCGCTGTCTGAAAAAAAGTTACGCTGTCCACCCACACATGTCCTATACTGCCCTGAAAAGCAGCCACAATCAACAGGGACAAATAACTGCACCAGTGTCCAGGATTGCAAATTCTCTTGCCACATCGTGGTCAAATACTCATGAACAACTTGCCCTCTTGTCATTTCCCCTCCTCACTGTGAGAAACCTGAAGGTGCCTCACCCGCTAGTCCCTGGTGATCTGTCATCCAGGTGGCCAGGATACAGCCATTGCTTTTGGATCCAGTTCGTGGGTTGGACCAGTGCAGGAGGATCTCCTGGAGGAGGGGTCCTCGGGGAGTGGAACTGGGACACTGGATGGTGAGACGCGGAATGCCCTTGCCAATAACCCCTTTACCAGGTAGGATACCTAGGAATTTCAACCCCCCCCCCCTTCACCGACACAAACACTTTCTCACAGACAGTTCACTTTGAGCGACAACAGACTAACACCAGAGCCGTATGCCTCAGGCAATTACGGATTATTACACACACCTGACTTCCATCACACTTCCCCAAGCGGATAAAAGGCGGAGCACGAAAGCACACTCTGAGCGAGGCAAACCACACAAGCAAACACCTATTCCAAGATGGCAGTTTAATACAAGGAGAAAGATGGCGAGACCGAAGAGAGTCACAAGGAGGGAAGTACCCATGGCCTCTAAAGACTGTTACTTTCTGGAGTCTTGGAAAGTAAGAAACTGAAGACCAGGAACTAAGGCTGATCAATGTCGGAGGCACCCAGGGATCTACTGCGTCGATAACCAAGGCGGGGAGGAGTGATTGCCGCCATGGTTCTGTCCTTGGCTCCTACAAAAACGCAGTGTCTGAAAAGAGAGCACAGCCGGTGAGTCGGAAAGACTGATACCGAACCAGCTTGTGTTTTGAACCAAGGTTGCAAGTGGCAAATCGAACAGTGTGTGAGGCGTTTGCAAAGAGCGACGCAGATATAAGTGGAAACCAAAAGGAGTAGTTGAACTTTATAATTGAACTTTGGGAGGCCAAGAAAAGATACCATACACAGAGTGGTCCGGCGCCACGTGGGTGCTCATTCGAAAGTCTCTGTTAGGTATCCAACTGATGCTGAGTGTGAGAAAAATAAAAATTGAGATCAAAGTAGTCATGCAACGGTTCAAGATAAACCCTGTGCACATTCGAAAGTCTTTGATAGTTTAAAGTACATCACAAATGGACCGCGCCTGGCTGAGGGAGACTAAAGTGAATGAAAGGGATCTGAGCCCGGCTGAGGGGGATCCGGGGTGTACCTTAAGTCACCCGAGAAAGAATTATCTGGCCCATAGTTTGAAAGGGATCTGAGCCCGACTGAGCGGAATCCAACATTGAACTTTTGTTTTGAAAGGGATCTGAGCCCGGCTGAGGGGGATCCAGGGTAAAGACCCAAAATGAATACTGGAAAAGGAAAATAACATTTTTGTGTTGTTTCTGTTTAGCAGGTCCTCTGAGTCAAGAGACTTGCAAGAAGTAAAGAGGCTTGGACACAGAAGGTCTTGAATGGTGAAAATGGAACTGTACCCTCATGATGCAGAAGCCAGAGTGAGTGCTTTGCTCGAGTGAACTGCCTTGTCCTGTGCTGAAAATGTGAGGAAGGGAGGCCAACAGCCCGAACATCCTGACATCATTTTGTGACCACTTCTTTCTTTTTCATGAACATCACCCCACATATTTTGTAAATTAGGTGGTAAGGATTGGCAATAGGTTTTTTAGTATAGGCCCTTTTAATTTGACAAGACTCCACTAGGACTACACCATTGTTATTTGGTGGTCGTAGCTTGCTCCCATCTGTAGATTTAGGTTTAAATAGGTGTTTATCTCACCCTTGTGAAAGTTCCATAAACACCCTTCAACTGTGGTCACTTGTGTCTGTCTTACTGTTGATGCCATCCCTTCCTTACATCACCCACATGTATGGCTTTCAATAATACTTTGCTTTATAAAGATAACTTGAAAAGTAGACATACCATATTGTCACTCAAATATATAAATCCTTATCGAACTATGTTAGGCAAAAAGTGTACAATTGTGGCATTATTCCCCCATCTTAACTACGAAACTACCAATACCAGAATACAATTAAGAAAAAGGCAAAACATGGTCTCTAAGTGCAATACCTTGAAGGACCTACATTAACACGTTTAAAAAGAGAATAATGCGCATGCTGTGCGTTTTCTTAGTGTGTTATGAGCTATTTAAAACTAAGAGAATACATAGCATCCGGCACTGTGGACGGTCTCCCATCCATGCAGTAACCGGGACTGATCCTGCATAGCTTTAAAGTGAGAAAGGGGCCTGCCCCCACAGGCCATGTTGCTCTTAGTGGTCTTTTATCTTGTTCTCAATTAATAGGCAACATGGCCTGAGGTTGCCAGCTGCTACCATGCTTTGAAGCTAGACAGGGTCAGTACCAGTTACTGAACGGATGCCAAGGCCATGGGCAGTGATTTTTCACCCCGGACGTCACTGTAGCGGTTTTGGCAATGTACCCGACATATAGCTATCTGTTTTGGAGAAGGGGGCATCAATTTAAAATACTGCTACATGGAATAACTCCAAAAGGGCTTCTTTTGTATTTTTAAACATATCTTTATTGGCATTTGTCAAGCAACTCCCCCCTACTATTCCTTCCCCCGCACCTCCACCCCCACCCTCAACCTCCCCGTAGGGACCGCATAGTCTGGCTGTGGAGTATAGAGTACATGGAGTTCTTTGACAGGGGTACCAACTGGCTCATTTGCTAGTCACTGGATGTCCAGCACCCATATATTTTGTGGGCACCATTGTTGCACAGAGTCACTTTTCAAAAAAGAAATAACTTCTCCCCAATCATTCCGGAATATCTCAGAATCCCCTTGGATCTTGAAGGTACTCTAATCCATTGCTACTATGTCCCACAGTTTGCGTACCCAACCTGTCGCCGTGGGTGGGCTTTTTTGCTTCCAGTTTTTTGCAATGACCAGCCAGGCCAATATTAATAAGGTTACTGTTGCTCTTTTCTGTGGCTTTGAAATTATATGTTGCTCAGGGTCTAATAGTCCACATATGGGCTCGCCTAATGAGAGAGGTTGCACTTCCGGTACTAATTTCTGCAAATAGCCTGTAACTTCTTGGGGCTCTCCCACTATATATGTCTCCAATCTCCAATCCCTTTGCAGCCCCTCCAACATTCCTGCGATACCAAGTCGTACATTTTATGTAGTCTGCTAGGGGTATAACGCCATTTTAGCATCATTTTATCCCATGCCTCTCGTAACAGTAGGGTCCTGGTCAATTTCGGGATGTTCCTCCATAGCCCTTCCCAAAGGCCCTCTGGGATCATTTCACCCAACACACCCTCCCATGCTGTTTGGTAAGGCCAGATCTTTTGGTCATTACATTCTTGAAGAATCATATATATATCCGATACTAAATGTTTACCCCCGTAAAGGTAGTAGCAAATGTCTCAAATTTAGTCAGCTGCCTAGTTGCTGCCTGGCGAATCTCCTTCTTTTGTAACCAATGCCTCAGCTGTATGTATTCATATCTATCTCCCTCTGTTAGCCGAACGTGTGTCTTGCAGTCCTCAAATAACACTAGTTCCCTTTCCCACACCATGTTGCTAATCTTCACACACCTGCTTTCTTTCCAACGGCTAAATGTGCCCTTGACCATACTCGGAGTGAAATTGGGATTTTCAAACATAGGAGTGAATGGGGATGGAATAGTCAACAAGTGTCCCCTTTTGATCCACCTGTCCCATATATCGCATGTCGCACGGAGTACCCTGCTACTCCTGGCGCTCGGGGGCCTGTCTTTCCCGTGAACCCACAGTAAACCTGCCGGTTAGCAACCCGCCGCCGCTCTATCCACCCGGCCCAGACTTTATCCGAACAATCAGAGAATCATTTGCACAACACTCTCAATTGAGTGGCCTCATAGTAGCGCTATAGATTAAGCAGCCCCACTCCACCTCTCTGTCTTGTGGTCGCCAGGAGATCTAAAGCGACTGTCAGGCGTTACCCTTGCCAGACAAATCTAGAGATCAGTGTATTTATTGATTGAAAAAATGCCTTTGAAACCACTATAGGAAGTGTTTGGAATGTATGTAATAACCTGGGGAGGGTCACCATCTTTACTGTATTTATTCGTCCTAGCCAGGAGAGCCGCATCAGAGTCCACCTAGCGATGTCTGCTTGTGTCTTTTTAATTAGGTCTGGGTAGTTAGCTTTATACAGCGCTGAGACGCTACTGGTTAATTGTATCCCTAAATATGTTAAGCTGCTCCCGGTGGGACGAAAGGGGGAACACCTCTATAGAGCGGTGGTCATCTCTTTAGGAAGGCCCACCTCCAACATTTCTGATTTACCCATATCTATTTGGAACCCTGTCAGTCCTTCTTGTTCCTTTAATATTCCCACCAGGGCTGGGATGGATGAGGCTGGTTCCACCAGTGTTAATAGCATGTCGTCCGCATAGGCAGTGTTTTATGCATTTCCCTGCCGAATGGGACCCCCTTAATTTCTTGGTTCTGTCTGATAGAAGCTAGCAGAGGTTCCAAATATATAGCATATAAATGGGGAGACAAGGGACATCCCTGCCTGGTTCCTCGCTCAATACCTATAGCGTCTGAGAATTGTGCATTAACTGCTAACCTAACAGATGGGTTTCTATAGTTTGCCTCCAACATTTGGATATACTTTGGGCCAAACCCCTTTTGTTCCATCACCTGAAATAAGTACAGCCATTCCACCCTGTCGAAGGCTTTTTCAGTGTCAAGGGAGATCAGGGTGGCCGGGATCCGTTGTATTTCCAATTTCTCCAGTAAATGGATTACCCTTCTGATATTGTCCCACGTTTGTCTCCCCAAGATAAAGCCTGATTGATCATGTCCGATGACCCCTGGCAGTACTCCTTTTACTCTTTCCACTAGAATCCTGTATACATTTTTGCATCGATATTTAGTTGTGCAATGGGCCTATATGATCTGCAGCTTGTAGGATCTTTATTTGTTTTTTCGAACAAAACCACCTTAGCCTCGTCATTGAACGAGGCACTCCTTAACCATCCCTAAAGGTGTTATATAATTTAGTGAGGAAGCATTTTAGCTCATTACAATACGTTTTATCGAAGATCCCTGCATAGCCATCTGGGCCAGGTGCCTTGTTATTAGGGAGGCTCTTTATCATCCTCTCCACCTCTTCCTCTGTAATTTCCCTTTCTAAGTTTTCCCTGTCTTCTGCTGTTACCGTGGTCAACTTCACCCCTTCTAAAAATGCCTTTATGTTATGGGCGTCGCGGCTTTGCGAGGAGTAGAGTTGCTTATACTATGTTACGAAGGCCTGAACTATCCCATCAGATTCTGTGGTTATAGATCCATCTGGTTGCTTTATTCCCCCTAAGTGGCGCAGACCACTTTGTTGTTTCAGTTGTCTTGTGAGCATTATATCAGCCTTATTGGCCCGACATAACAGCGCTGTTTGAGGCTTAAGAGAGCGCTTTCAGCCCTGGTGGTCCTGAGCAGCCTCAGTTGTCTTTGGGCGTCTTTTAAACTATTATAGTTCTCCCAATTCTTAAGCTCTGCTAGCTCTTTTTGGGCCTTTCCCAATTCGGCCTCCAGATCTTTTTCTAATCTGTCATACTCTTTCCGCCGTTGGGCTTTTAGGGAGATCAGCTCCCCCCCTCAGAACTGCCTTAAAGACATCCCATACCATGCCGATGGGCATCCCAAATATACCGGGGGTACCCCAGACGTAATCTATTCTAGAGAATGTTCGGTGGACCAGAGAGAAACATGGGTACCCCGTTTCCTGCCCTTTATATGCATGCATGAAGTCTCTCATTTCCATTCCCGCCAGCCTGTCCTGCACTGCCTTAGATGGGTATTGACCCTTATTGAAAACCCGGCCGCTCCTATCCCTCGCTGGGTCACAAACTATGTTAAAATTCCCATTGAGGAGAATCTCCCCTTCAGCAAAGTCTTCTAATTTCCCTAACTTCTGATATAAGAATGTGTCCTGGACAGTGTTGGAAGCGCCATATGTATCGAGCCATACATATGTCGATGTCACAGTATCTCTTCCACAACAGACATGCAAAGATATCCTGCGCATTCGGGCTCTGCTCTACTGTGTTGTATAGTTACTCTTCCTCCAGGAGTTCGTTGTTTGGCTACAGCACTAAAACCCTGTACCGGTTCTTGAGTGGCTGAGCGTGGCTGGTCATTCTCCTTTTTTGATATGTGTTCCTGCTGCAATATCAAATCGACCCCACCCCTTTTTATCTGTGCTCCTAACTTCTTCCTCTTTACCGGGATATTCAAACCCTGTACGTTATGTATAAGAATCCCCAATAACGTCCCGAGCCCCCCCACTGCCTACCCTTTGCCCCCTCCCATTTGCCCACCCCTACCTCCATCCGGTCAAGGCTCGGTATCCTAGGATTCTTCCAAAGCAGTTTGGGAACCAGCCCACGTTTCTACCCAGGCCCCTAAGGTTGCACTAACCTCCTAAGTTTCCAAGTGGTGCCCCATATCCTTCCCGTGCAGGCCCACTAGTTCCTGCTGGATAGAATTCACAAATCCTCTCCTGTCCATCTTTTCCCCCAATGTTTTTCACTTTCTTACATACGCCTTGGGTGAATCGTTTGTAAACTTTTAGTGGATCGAATCAATGTTATTTTTCATCCCCTCTCCATCTGACATGAGGACCTTTCACTTTATCTCCTCTTTCTCCTTGTGCAGTAGACCACTCCCAAAGCCTGTATCTCTGTTGTTGAGCCCCGCGCCGCTGATCCCCGGGGTCTACCTCACCATCCTCCATCCCCAGAATTGCCAAGCCTTCAGCACATGTAGTGGCTCCCTGCTGTCTCCCATCCCATGGAAATAACAAGCCAAAAGGGAATGTCCATTTATAGGGGATTTTTTTCTCCACCAGTGTTTTCGTCGCTGGCCCCACACTTCTTTTCTGGAGTGTGGAAGCAGCTAAGTCTTGGAAGAGACTCACCTGCGAGCCATTGACCGAGATCGTAGTCTGGCCCCTAGCTGCCCATAAGGATTTTCTCTTTTTCTTCATAAGAGGCCAGTGCCGCCAGTACATCACTGGGTCTGTTTCCTTCACCACTCCTCTTGGGGCCCACCCTATGTATACGGTATATCCGAATCTCCTCTGGGGCGGTGTTCGTCAACAGAGCTGCAAAACACGGCTGTGCCGTTGATTTCAGATCTGCCTACACGTTGGTCTCTGCCAGACCCTTAATTCTTATATTGGACTGTCTTGAACAGTTCTCCAGGTCCTCGGCCTGTATTTCCACGTTTTGCATTGCGGAGGAGATTTGCTCTAGTAGCTCAGAGTTCTGGAGCACCTCCTTGTCAACTTCAGCTAAACCTTGTTCTGTTAAGAGCAGCCTATTTCCGAGGGAATTCATTTCTTCCTTGACTTCCTTCAAGGAGCTCTTCAGCTCTTCCTTCAGCCTTGCCATTTGCTCTTGCAGCGATACGGTCATCCTCTCCTCCTTGCCCTTTAGACACATTTGCAGATTTTCTTTGGTTAGGGCCATTTCTCCGGTTGTCAGGGGGACCTCACCGCCCTTATGCTGTTGTCCCAATTCACCGGAGACAGTCTCTGCAGGGGACCGTTGCCAGCACCTTTCTAGTTGGCCCCTCCTTGCACTTTTTTTGATGGTCTGCAACACTGGGGTCTGTTTCCCTTTTGTTCCGGGCATCTGAGTGCGCTCCAGACGTTATGTGGCTATTGCTTGGCTTGCCTGTTTACATGCGCCCTAGCTTGATCCTGATTAACTGTTTGGCTTCTTCAGTGTTAGTTTAGGCCCCCATTGTGCTTAACACATTCCTTTGTATGTCCCCTCCACCTCCTTTGTGACCCTCAGATCTGGGTCGCCCCCGACACTCCACTCTTATTTTGAAGGCCCCGGGTTCACCCCTGTGGCCCCTTTCAACTTTGCCTCAGTTTTGGGATGGTGGTGACCAGAAAAATGGTGGGGGGCCAGGTGCAGGAACACAAGAGTTACATGCCCAGCTTCTGGTGCCACATGTATATTGCCTTTTTTCTTTTTTTTTCTTCTTTTGCTTGAAAGCGCCGGGGGTGCCGAGGCATGAAGTATCTATTCCTCACAATGGGGGCGGTCCTCTCTCGCCTTCGTTGCCGATGTGTTCAGTGCCAGAAGCCCTTTGCCGGACCTGACCGGCTCTCTGATCTAATATTGTGCTAGGTGCAGCTGGGGTTGCTAATCCCATCCCGGTGAGTAGGAGGTTCTTCCCAGGGCCTTCCTCCCGCTCACCTGCTTCTCTGTGTTACGCTGGCTGGATGACAGAAATCTGCCTCTCCTGCAGGATTTCTGGAGCCGGATCGCCTTTTTGGTGCCGGATGTCCGCTGCTACCTCGTTGTCTCTCTCCGCCGAGGGGAACAGCCTCCAATATCCTTTGTTCTAGCCGAGTCCCCTCTTCGCCCACACCAACGTCTCCTCTCCTCCGGCGGACTGCTTCTAACTCTTGCGGCGTCCCCGAACCTCTCCCATAGTCGGGGATGCCGTCCGGCTGCTTCACTCGGTTCCGCTTCGTCGGCAAGCAATCAGATTGCCTTGATGTCACCGCACCTTTACTCAAACGGTTGCGTGTATACTTTTCCCATTTTGCTGCCATCAGCCGCAAGCTTTAATTCACCTTACGTGGGCCTGGCCAAGAGCCATCTTCGAATCAAAAGGGCCTCGTTTAAATGCTTCATGCCCAAGTTGTTTCGGAATTGGTCCAAATCTATCCAGCGGTTTGGGCTGTGCGGTCCAGCAGAAATTGAACTTGTTTGTCTATCGGAAAATAAATGGGAAGTAGGCCGCAAATTTTATATTCTTTTTTGTCTTCTTAATAACATTTTTTTATTTTTTAACAAATCTTTACTAAACCCTGCAGTCTCAAGCAAAAGGCAGTTTCTGCTCTACCCCACGGAGCAGAATGTGCATTGGATTGCTCTAATGAGCTATGGAGTACCATAGAAAATATTTTTTGGTCTAGCGTCCTATGCTTACCTAGAGGCACTCCTACATCATGTATTCATTTTGAGCTCACCATAACATCAATAAACGCACGGGTATGCTGGAACTCGCTTAATTTATATCGGAGGATGACCATGGAAGACATCTTCCCGCAATTCAAAATCCTACAAAACCCAGGAAAAGGAAACAAATCTGGCGTGCTTTTTATGTGGGCACTCCGCTGTAAAGAAATACTAGAAGAACTTGGTATTGCTGTCGACATCATGCAAACCAATCCAAATCATGTTAAAAAAAAATGCTGTGAAGACGTGATTGGATTACAATTTGTGAATAGAGACTACAACATAACATCATGAAGCATGTCCCCAGTGAAAAAAGAGCAGTGAACGAAACACAAAATTGCGTGAGGAAATTATCAAATCGTCATCGCTTAGTGCTCTACATGAAGTTTCGCATTTACTTGTTCAAGACTAGAGAAAGGGTAAGCCTATGATCAAAGGACATCGAATTTAAAAAAAAAACCTGTGGGCTTTGCAACTTGCACGATTAATATAACGTTATTTTGTAAAGCACTGCGCAAGGAGAGAACAAAACATCTCAAAATGTTTTTGACAGAGATGCCAACAGTATGTGTGGCAGGTGCTATTTGATGAGACAGACAGAAAACGAACAGTAGCCCTGATGTTTTTTTTAGAAGAGATGCTTACTCGGCTATCAGTTGAGAGCGATGAATCATAAAATACAAAAGTTTAATGTGTACAGAGTTGTCAGTTGTTGCTTGCTCTAACTGTTAAACTAAGCACACATACTGATCTAGTTTCTTGCTTTTTGAATTGTCTTGTCCTTTCTTTTTCTTTCTCTCCATTTTGTTTTATTCTTTCTTTGTTGTACTTTTTGGACTTAATGATGAAATGATATGTTGCATCTTTATAAGATTTTAGTGAGAAAAGCTGTATTTTAAAGGTTTGTAATAAACCATATAAAAAAATAAATTCAAGAAAATGTTGGTAACAAGATGTCGGATGATCGGGAGACCTATCATAAACTACTTAATGTATTAAAGAATGTACTCATCTAAACAACATTGCATTGGAGTGTTAATACAGGAACCTAATCATATATAAGCATAGGCAATGGCTGCAGCATGCACCATAGTAGTACAATATTTATAATCTTGTAAATTTGGAAAGTACAATAATGAATACTACTTATGCAAGTTTTGAGTAATGATCAACATGTAATAACTAGCCAACATGATCACTGAGTACCAAGACAGTTCAATATTCCTTAGTCAAAACTAGGGCAGTATATACTTTCGAACCCCGGATCAATATAAGGAAGAGGCCACCATAAGATGTTTAAGATGTTTACCCTATTATTTAATTCCCTTCGGTCTGCAAAGAGTCCATTGGAATTCAATATTCCTAGTACTGGATTATTAAAAGAGCTGTGGATTGGTTCTTGATAATATCCATGAATGATATCTTGGATGCTAGAGGTAACTGGTCTTGTCTTATAAATACTGGCGCTGTATTAGGTCCGTATGTATGGTTGTATAGTGAAGCGACGTATGTCCACAGCCATGAGCCCACAGAAAACACTTTCTGAAAATGCATGAATATCTGTCTTAATTTTTGTTTCCGCTCTTCTGTTTTACAGGCATCAGTCATATTGATCTGTTCTTCTACTATCTGACCGAAGACTGGACATATTTCTAGGATGGCTATTTGAGGTGTCTTTGAGTTGAGCAGAGAGTTCTTTGCTTATGGTGTCTATGTAGGAGTTTGTTTCCTTATCGTCAAGGTAGTTATTAGTGACTTTGAACACTATCAAATCTTCCAGCATCTCACATGTAACATCCTCCACTCCATAAGGGCACAGGGACAGCACCATAAAATCCCCCCCTTTGTTGATTATAAATAGTTTCTGGTCCTTTCACCATCGGTATTATCATAGGAATCATCTTTTATTGTACCAATGATATGATTGGCTAAATCCATGCAAATGAGTTCAAAATCAACAGCCATTCCAATGGTGGTATCTGAGAATACAATGAAGCTTTTGGGATCATTATTATAAACCAGTATTAAGGATTGTATCATCTCTGAGATCTACTAATGGAGCTGGATGTAAAGATAGGCCGTGTTGCTGAAGAATATTATTTAAATTATTAAAAGCTTCTTCAGTAAACAAGGTCAGTCCTTTTCTAATTTTTACTGAGAATGTGCATTGTCATGTATTTCTTGGAATTGTAAATTCATCTCTGATTTAAACCTCAGCAGAAAGCAACAATTGAGCTGCCCTCAATACCTTTTCCAGATCATTGAGGTCCATTGGGTTTCCCCTGATTCTAGACCAGACTTTATTATTAAGAAGAACCAAATTAATTGCAAATCAAGTAACTATGTTATTGCTGATATGAAAATCACAACTCCCACGACCCAACAAATATGATTTATCTTTTTATATTCCAATCTGATCTCCAGCATGCACCTGCTGGTAATCATTTGTTTTGAATCCATCACATCTAGTCCACAGTCCCATTTATCAGTAACATTAAATGTGGGATTCATCTGATCCTTTTGTAATGTCCTGAGTAATCTATCGCTTATGAAACCTCTCTCTTGATATAAACAAACTTTGAAGAGAAATGTTTTCCTACCTTCTTTAAGTTGAATTGGGAAGAAGAACAAGTTACTTCTTACCTTGTAACGTTCTTTCGAAGGGATGTTCCTCTGACGTATTCCTTACCTTTGATAATACATTTCCAGCTTGCTGGCCTCGGAAATTTTTTCTGTAGAGGCCCTGCGCGTCGACATCCGCCGAGTCGATGTCCCTCGACGGCCACTGTATCGTCGCTGACGTCACCATGCCCATAAATAACCACACGTGGTGTCCGTTGTTTTGTTCCGTTTTGTAGCATAAGAAAAATCATGCCTGAATTGGTTATTGACCTTGAAGGAGCGTAAGCTGCGACCACAAGGGAAGTATTACTGCGGGGATGGATGGGAGGGGCGATAAGGAATACGTCGGAGGAACATCCCGTCGAAAGAACGTTACAAGGTAAGAAGTAACTTGTTCTTCGAAGGGATTGTGTCCTCCGACGTATTCCTTATCTTTGATAGACTCCCATAGCAGTGGCATGCAATTGGAGGTGGGAGTAAGAATGTTATGTATCCCTTTAGGGATGGACCGAATGTAATACAGCCTTGCCAAATCTGGTCTCTTGACTAGTGGAGGAATCCAGGTTGTAAAATGTTGTGAATGTATGTGCGGACGGCCATGTGGCAGCCGCACATATGTCTCTGACCGGTACCCCTCTTTGGAGAGCTGAGGAGGCTGCGATACCCCTGGTTGAATGAGCCCTAAGATTTTGGGATGGCTCTTTCCCTGCCAGTTTGTAACATTCCAGAATGGCCAAAATAATCCACCTGGAAATGGTTTGTTGTGTTATGGGTAGTCCCAACTTGTGACCTGAGTATCCTACAAACAGTTGGTCTGCTTGCCTGATCCTAGCCATTCTGCTAATGTAAAAGCTGAGAGCTCGCCTTGGGTCCAGCCTATGTAGCCTATCTTCCTCTTTCCCCGGATGGGGAGGAGGGTAGAACAAATTTTCTGAGTAATATGAAATTCAGTAACCACCTCTGGGTGGAAATTAGGCTTCACCTATAGGACAACTTTGTCTTTGTGGGAAATTGTATGTGGGGGTTTACAGGAGAGAGCTTGTAGCTCGCTCACCCTCCTAGCAGATGTTAGTGCTACCAATAGGACAGTTTTAAGCGTGAGAAATCTCAGCGAACAAGAGTGAAGTGGTTCGAATGGAGTGCCCATTAGGAACTTTAAGACTAAATTTAAGTCCCATAAGGGAACTTGGAATGGTTTTGGAGGATAAACATTAGTTAATCCCTTGAGAAATTGTATCACTAGAGGTAGTTTGAAATACGATGGTTCCTCCGCAGTACGCTTGAAGATTGAAAGCGCTGCGAGATAGCCTTTTACAGTGCCAACTTGAAGGCCTGAGTTTGCCAAGTAGAGTCGAAAGGATAACACCGTTGGTGTACCACATGAAAAAGGGTCGATATTCCCTTCTCTACACCAGCTGCAAAATTTGTTCCAACGGCAGCGGTATAAAGACTTTGTTGCTGGCCTTCTGGCCGAAAGCAAAACCTCCATGATGTCATCAGGGAGATCCCAATCCTTGTACCTCACCCTTTCAGAAGTCAAGCGTGAAGGTTGAGGGTTCTGATGTCAGTCCACTACGAACGCATCTCCTAGAGCTCCTCTCGGGGGAAATTCCCTTGAACAGAACAGATCGCACTTCTTGCTGGTGCTTGTGGAGAACAGATCCACCTGAGGGGTTCTCCAAAGGGCGAAGATCTCTTGAAGGACTTCCTGAGCTAGCTCCCACTCGTGGGAGACTGTGCTCTGCCTGCTCAGAGCGTCCGCTATCAAGTTCTTCTCTCCGGCTAGGTGGACTGCCGATAGAGAGATTCCTTCTCGAATTACCCAAAACGAGAGCTGCATTGCCTCTCTGCACAGTGGCAGTGACCCTACGCCTCCTCTTTTGTTGAGGTAGTGCATGGCCACTGTGTTGTCCGTCATTATCAGGACATTTCTCCCCTGTACTGATGGCAGGAAAGCTTTCAGCGCTAGTCTGATCGCTCTCAGCTCCAATAGGTTGATGGGTAGTCTGGACTCCGATGGAGACCAACGACCGCTGATGGTCAAGTCGTTGGCATGGGCTCCCCACCCCGTGAGTGAGGCGTCTGTGACTACTGTTATCTCCGGCCATGGTTGCCAAAACAGTTCTCCTTTCAATATGTTCTCTGGATAGGCCCACCATTGAAGATCGCGGGCTACTTTGTCCGGAATCCGGAGGAGATCTGTCATTCTCCCTGGGAATTGCGACCACTGAGTTCTCAGTGCCCACTGAAGAGATCTCATTCTCAGGCGAGCCTCTGGCACAAGGAAAATGCAGGATGCCATAAGGCCTAGCAACCTCAAAAAGTTGAAGGCTCGGAGACGTTGGGCATTTTGAAACTTGTTGACCATCTGCAGAATATCTTGAGCCCTCACCTCTGGTGGCGAGGCTTTTCCCAGGGAAGTGTCCAGGACCGCTCCAATGAACTGGAGTCTATGTGATGGTATCATCTGTGACTTCTTTAAATTGAGGGAGAAGCCCAGTTTGTGAAGGAAGTGGCAGACATAATCTAGCTGGGTCTGAGCTTGTTCCGAAGATACAGCCCTGATCAGCCAATCATCTAGGTAGGGGTAGACGTGGATCCCTTCCCTCCTTAGACTCGCAGCCACTACCGACATTAACTTGGTGAAGACCCTCGGGGCGGAGGTCAGCCCAAATGGCAGAACTCAAAATTGATAATGAGAGTCGCCAATTGCGAACCTCAGGTATTTCCTTTGTTTGGGATGGATTGGCACATGGAAATAAGCATCCTCAAGGTCCAGAGATACCAGCCAGTCCTGGAGCTGGAGGACCTGGAGGATCTGAGAGAGAGTTACCATCTTGAACTTGTCCTTCCTGAGGAACTTGTTCAATTCTCTTAAGTCCAGAATGGGTCTCAGTCCTCCGTCCTTCTTTGGTATGAGAAAGTAGGGGGAGTTCCAGCCCTTGCTCCTGTCCGCTACAGGTACCGGTTCTATGGCACCTTTCTCTAGCAGGTCTCTAATTTCCTGCAAGAGGAGCGGATCTGGAACTTTTAGAGAGCTGCTCCCCGGTGGATGACTCTGAGGGCTGTGTAGAAAGGGTAGGCAGTAACCCTGGGCAACTGTCTCCAACGCCCAAGCATCTGACGTTATAGCCTGCCATTCCGTCAGATGGTGAATTAACCTGCCCCCTACAGGTGTCTTGTGTGGAAAGACCTCAGAGTGGTTTGGGGGCAGCTGATGCAGATGCCGAGGGTAAAGAGGCACCTGTTGCTGCTGCGGCCTTAGTACCTTTGACCCGTCCACCTCGGGTGGATCTCCTTTTGGCCTCTTTGAGCCGGCTGTCCTCTGCCTTTCCCGAATGCGGAATAATAGTGAAAGGACTTTCCTATCCCAGAGGTTTCTGAGGGGCGAAAAGGAGTTTGGCGGATAGCAGCTCCTAAAGATTTTGCTGCTGCTTTAGATGTCTGCAACTTTTCCAGACTGTCATCAGCCTTTTTTCCGAATAATGAAGAGCCGTCAAAGGGCATATTCAAAAGTCTGGCCTGTACATCTGGAGCAAAGCCAGACTTTCGCAACCACGCATGCCTGCGGATTGTTGTACTTGCCGCCATGGCCCTGCTGATACTGTCAGCGGAATCGATGCCAGTTTGAAGTGACTCGCACATGGCATCCTTGCCATCTTTAATAATGTTAAGGAAGGCTTCTTTTTCCTCTCCTTCGGGTATACAGTCAGCCACTGATGAAGCACACTCCCACAGTGTGTGACTGAACCTGGCGAGCGTACAGGTGGCGTTGATGGACTTCAATGCCATACTACAAGCAGAGAAGACTTTCTTTGCCATAGAATCGTACCTCTTGTCATCTCTATCCTGTGGGACAGTAGGGTAAGCGGTCCTGCTGCTTGATGAAGTTGCCGCTTGGACCACCAGACTCTCTGGAGTCGGGTGATTCGATAAGTATTCAGGGTCAGCAGCAGCTACCCTATCCTTGGCTGATAATCTTTTGTTGACAGCAGGGATAACTTCAGGAGTTTCCCAGTTAGATGCAATTTTTCTTTGTAAGGCTGTATGGAAGGGGACCACAGGATCCTCCTGTGGACCTTTGTCTAATATGTCTGTCAGGTCATCCTGTTGAAAAACAGGCGAAGACGCAGACCAACCCATGAATTCAATAATTCTTGCCATCAGGGTTCTATAGGGTGTTTCGGCATGTTCCCCTGGGTCTGGCTTAACAAAATCCACTTCTGGGGAAGTGTCCAGCCCACTTGCCTCATGTAATGACTCCTGTAGGTCTTTCAACCTTCTTTCCTCAGAGGTGAAATCCTCTGAAACAGGTAGTGTGGTCCTCTACAACTCGAAGGTTTCGTGGCCAGAATCTTCCCCCTCTTCATAAATTGAAGATAATCCAGGGTACTCTGACCTCTGAAATGGTATAAAACCCATTTCTAAGGCAGCAGGAGCCAAATTCGTCATTATTGGGCGAGAAAACATCGATGTCGTCGACGCCGATGTGACAGGCTTCGAAGACGCCGAAAACGGCGTCGAGAAAACCGGGAGACGCCTCGAAGAACTCGAGAGTATCGGGATCCTACTCAAGGACATCGACAACGGTCTCGTCGTCGTGCCGGAGGCTCTTGGAATCACCATTGGCTGTGGAGTAGCCGTGGTCTTCTCTTTCATCGGCGTCGATGTCGGCGTCGATGATGGCTTCGAGTCGATCGACCGATGCATCGAAGAACCCTTCGACAACGGCGTCGATCCATGCGTCGTAGGAATCTTCGACGACGGCGTCGAAGACGGTGCCTTCTTACCCGATGGCCCGTGGCGCTCTCGGGTGGAATGTTTCGCCGGGTGCTGCGACTCGCGCCATTTTGATTTTTTGGGTTTTTCACCCAGGGTATCACCCTCAGCTGTCTTCGAGGGGGATGAGGCCGCTTTCTCGAAGACGCTTAACATTTTCTTCCTGAATTCCTCCCACTCAGCCTGAGAGCTGTGTTTTGTGGGGCAGGAGACCGTTTCTGGGGAAACAGAAGACGACAAGGAAGGGGATCTTCAATCTCTCTTCTTTGAGTGTCTTGATCTCGACGAATGGTGGGAGCTACTTCGAGAACTAGAATGGGAATGTTTTTGAC
Source organism: Ambystoma mexicanum (assembly GCA_002915635.3). Classification (NCBI taxonomy): domain Eukaryota; kingdom Metazoa; phylum Chordata; class Amphibia; order Caudata; family Ambystomatidae; genus Ambystoma; species Ambystoma mexicanum. Next base: position 547,503,902 of record CM030322.1, read on the forward strand.
GGTGAGGAGACAAATGCCTCGACTCGACCGAAGAAACTTTCGAGGAGGTTTTGACTGACTTACCTCTCTCGAGCTTCCCCTTGCGCTCCTTCAAGGCTTTCGCCGTCATGGACATGCAGTCCTCACACTCCGAACAATGGTGCTCGGCTCCCAAGCATCACAAGCAGATCCTGTGTGGATCCGTTATCGACATTTTTTTACCGCAGTCTCGACATTTTTTTAAGTCGGATCGCGGCGTTGTCGGTTCCGATGAAGATGCCATCAAGAACGAGTTGGTATATTTCGAGTAGATGTAGATTAGATTATCTGACTGAACTGAGCAACAATGTTCCGAGGCCCCACGAAGCGCGGAAAAACGGAACTGAGCAACGGACGCCGCGCGTGGTTATTTATGGGCATGGTGACGTCGGTGCCGATACGGTGGCCGTCAAGGGACATCAACTCGGCGGACGTCGACGCGCAGCGCCCTCTACAGAAAAAAATTCCGAGGCCAGCAAGCTGGAAACGTATTATCAAAGATAAGGAATACGTCAGAGGACACAATCCCTTCGAATATGAGTTCTCCTTTAATTCATAGTGGAGTTAAAATGCTGATTTGATTTCTGAGTTATCCTCACTGGAGAACTGCCGTGGATAGGATTTCTGGGTATTTCAGGGTATTTCCCTGGAAAACCGCTAATTATTTGGAGGAATATTTATTCTAAAAGGTTCTGTGGGAGGTCTATAACTTCCATCTTGTTTTTTCAATAGATATAATAGTGATGTCTAGGACTTGAGGGTTTTCGAAGCGAATGTCTACTCGGTCCGGATGTTTTTCAATCAAATGACAGTTCAGACAACCTGGTTCAGACAATGTATCAGGGGTGAAAGCCTCCAAAGTAAATAACTTCCCAGTATAACAGGTTTGCTCTCAGGAGCCATGACTATCACTGGATGGATAAGTCTGTGTCACCCTATTTTGATTTCATTAACACCATCTACTGGGATTTGTTTCCTATCAAAATTGTGCAGCTTTCCAAGTAGAGCTTTGAGGGTGGCACAGTGGATGATACTCTGCATTTCCCCTCATCCTTGGATGAGAGGCTCAAGCACTTCCCTAGATATAAGGGTCGCTTGGGACCCTGTCTCTATGAGAGCCGGTCAGTCACACTGTGCCTGAACTTGGAAAGGCATGAAAAAACATTTCATCTTTCATCTCCAACTTACAGAGAAAGTATGAGTTAGTGGATAATTCAGAGCGCATTTGATTGATGTTTAAAATTTCATAGGCCTGACCATGGGCAGGACCCTCAGGGGAATTCTCCGATGGGTCGGCTTCATGTGGGTTGGTCTAGGACTTTGTGGAAATGAAAATACATTTGGAGATGATTAACATTTTAGCAGGGACTTACCCACCCCTTTTCTGCAGGTTGCAGGTAACTGCTACTGCTTGGTCTATGAGGCCTAGAAAACCTGAAGAGGGAGGAGTAAAGCTTTGTTTTGGGGTCTCTGTTGAAATAATTGGATTTTGGTTTCACATCTAGGGGGTTCTTTGTTACTCTCTTTCTTTTCATTCAGGTTCTTTGTCAGACTTCTTTAAACTTGGATTCTATGTACTTTTGGACGAGGCATTACATCTGTGAAAGAAGTAATCCCTGGTTTCATCTTCAGAGTTCTCCTCTTTTTCACACGTAATTGTTACATTTGTCTCCTCACTAAATTTCACTTTTTGTTTTTGTTCGGTTTTATTTCATGGAATAAAACCCCAACCAAAAAATCAATAGTGCACTCAACCAGGAGCTTTCAACTACTGCTCAACTGAACAGAAATTGGGCATGAGTGGAGATTTTCACATGCAAATTAGATTGCTGAATTCCATGCAATCCTTGTAGTGCTCAATCAAAGCTCAACTACAATTTAACAAGTCCTCACTTAACAAATTGAGGGTTTGTTGAGCATTAGTTTAGTGAAAGCGCCTATTTGGCAATTTTAATAGGACTAATGGTGGTGTTCAACTTGCCTTGAGTGAATGCTTGGTGAACGTTCATTTAACGGGCAGGCCATGGAATAATGTTGTTTTGAAGTCTCGGCATTCGGTACCAACATGTAGATAAATCTGGGCAAATGTTTGCTTGAGTTCTTGAGCAAACTCCTTATGAGATTGATCCTCAGCACACATTCAATTTAAATTTTCAAGATTCTTGGGGATTTCTGTAAGTGGAAAAATAATTCAAAATGGCTGCCTTGTAAGAGGACATTTTGTAGTGCTTTTGATCTTCAAGCTGTAAGGAAGGCATGGTATCAAAGCAAGACACACAAATGATCACAGTTCAAGAATGTTTATTGAACTGCAAAAATGGGTGAGATAAACGCCTAATCTAAACCTAGATCTAAGAATATAAGATGGGAGCAAGCTACGACCATCAAATAATACTAATACAGTCCTAGTGGAGTCTAGTCAAATAAAAAGGGCCAATACTAAGAAAAACCTATTGCCAGTCCTTACCTCTAAATAGAAATTGTGTGGGATAATATTCACAAAGAAAGAAAGAAGTGTTTGCAAAAAGATAAGCCAGAATGTTATAGTCTGGGTCTCCCTTCCACACGTTTGAAGTGCGGGACTATGAAGGCGGGATTCCCGAATACAGCACACTTCTAGGGCTCTCCAGCCCGAGTTTACAGTTCCTTTTCCTCCCATCAGGGCCTTCTGTGCCCAAGTCTCTTTATGCAAAGTCTCTTGCTTCAGAGGGTCGGATGCATCACAAACAACAAACAAACAGTTCCTTCTATAAATCTTCAGGTCGGGCGACTCTTCTTCACCAGAGGATCCCCCTCAGCCGGGCTCCGATCCCTTTCACAATACCAGCCTCTCTCAATCGTGCTCAGACCAACATCACACTATGGACCTCCCTCAGTCGGGTTCACATACGCTACCACAATGCAGTTCACTTTAGCTTTACAATTCACAACATGTCAAAGACTTTCGACTGTACAGGGGGTTTGACTCGACCCTTGTATGAAAACTTTGACATCTCTCCAGGGCCTCCCTTGTGCCTCTTCATTCTTGTAGTATTCAAGAATCTTAATGTCTTTTTAAACAATTGGACAGCTTATTCTTTCCACTTTACGGTTTCCCAAAGCACTTGCCAATTAACATCTCACTGGTTTCATACGATCATATGGCGTTCCCCTCCTCTAGGCACAAACACCATTTCTGGTGTACTTTCACAGTTCATCACATTCTCCTTGTGCAGGAGCGGGGCCTCTGTTAGAGTCTTTCGAATGAGCGCCCACGTGGCACCCCACCACTCTAACCCTGATACCTCGTTAATTCACAAAAAACCTTTGTCTATTATCTTCTTTTTTTTCCCCGCATATGTTGCCACTACAACCATGAGCTTAACAGAGTCTGGTTTACTATCAATTTCCTCTGACTCACTGGCTGTGTTGAACTCATTGGCTTTTCGTCCGCTGGAGTCAAGGATAGTACCATGGCGGTAAGCTCTTTTCTCCGCCCTGGCTATCTGTGCGGGAGGGCCCTGTGTACCGTTGACATCTGTCACACCAATCGCCAGCTGTGTTTCACTGTTTTATAGTTCTGTCTTTGAAGGTTTCGTGGGTCCTAGTGGCAAAGGGCAAGGGCAATTCCCTCCTTGTCGTCCTTTCGGTTTCCTCCACCTTTCTCCTTCATTTGAACTGCCGTCTCGGAATCACTGTTTCATTGTGCGTTCGGCCTTGCTCCAATTGTGCTCTCGTTTACTGCCCTTTATCCCTTTGGGGAAGCGAAAGGGCCATTAGGTGTGCATAGTTTTTTTTTTAAACAATTTTTATTATTTTATACGCACAATAACTCGCAGACGTACATAAACATATATCACATTTTGCATACAGTCAGATCCCCGAACTCCCCCCAACTCCCTCCCCAACCCCGGCCTACATCGCACTTAATAGTTCCACCGCCTCGCACCTCTATTCATTAGCAACCACTGTTACATTAGTCTCATCGTGTACGGGTGTTTCCTCCAATTCTATAGCACCCTGTTCAGAGGTGGCCAACTCCGCTATCAACTGCCTCCAAGCCTACACACCCCTTCACTTTGTTCCATGTTCTGACCCCCTGCTTCTTGCCATACGACAGTCTTTGCGTTTGCCCACTTCAACAGGTCCCTCCACCACACCTGCACCACTGGCCTCTTATGCGCTTTCCATCCCATCGCTATCCTGCATTTCGCAAGTATACATGCCAAGTCCTTGGGCTTACTCACATGCCTCGCTCTTTTGGGCCTTGCGAAGCCCCCCAGTAGCCATGCCAGGGGGGAGTCCTCCGCCCAAGCTAACTTTTGGGCTACCTCCCCACAGAAAATTCTAATCTCTGTGCAGGCCCAGAACATTTAAACCAGATCTGCGTTAATCTCTCTGCACTTTGGGCACGATTGTACTGCTGTCTGGCTGAACTTAAGTTATTCTGTCTGGGGTCAGATATGCTCTATGGGTCACGTATAATTGAATCAGTTGTAAACATGCATTTCTAGAAACCTTTTTATGATACACCATAGCTCTAATCCACATTGTCTCTGACATTGGCTCCTGCAAGTCTGCCTCCCAACTTCACCTTGTCTCCAGCAACGCCTTTCCCATTTTGGACATCAATATCTCATATATCCTCGAGACTTCATTACCTCCTTCTGATATATCATAAAATGTCTCTATTGTCATCTCGTCTGCCTGCAAGGGCGCCACTGCCTCTGGCCATATGCGTCTAAAATTCCTTAGAAGCCAGGAATACGTGAGGTGTTGCCCCCAGTTTACCCTGTGTCTTTTGTCAGTTCCCTAAACTCTCCTGGGTAACCCTTCCTCTAGCACATCTCCCACCGTAGCCACTCCATTCGGTTCCCAGTACTTCCTCACATTTAACCTCAGCCGCTCATCATCTCTTTCCAGCGCCACCAACAGGATCTGTGGGGAATACAGTGTAGTGTTCCTCAATAACTGGCAAGCCCAACGCCACATGACACACCCCAACCTAAGCAGCAAGGGCAAGCCAGTTGCACAAGGGTCAATTATCCATATCACTTCTTTCAGAAAGAAAGGAGCACTAACTGCTTGCAGTAACCGTGATTCCGGTGTTTGATCATCAGATATCCACTTGGCCACAAATTGCAGCTGGCTAGCCACAAAATACACTTCAAAATTAGGCATGTTTATTCCCTCCCCACCCCCGAAGCTTCCCCAGTGCCACCCTGCACCTCAGATATGCCATAGGAAGCTCCTACACATACTATTCGGTTTCGGTATCGCAAACGGGACATTTGCAAAATAATGAAGGAGCCAACATCTTCAGTAATGCCGCTCTCCCCATCATGGACATTGGCAATCTAGCCCAGAAAGATATGGAGTTCTCAATTTTGTCTACTGTTCTCACTGTGTTCTATGCATATTCTGTCTTAGGATCATGATAAATGTCCACTCCCAAGTACCTGAATGTGTCAACCTCCCATTTAATTGGTAGCGCCGGCAATGTGTGCACGGGCTTCCCAGCGTATCCCCCCAGAGGGAACAGACTTCTGTGGGTTAATTGTTATGCCCGATAAGGCCACATAGCGCTCTATCACATCTAGGATGTACTGCAAATTTGGCTCGGGCTGCTGCAAATACAGGAGTATGTCATCTGTGTACAGTGAGATCAAGTGGCACTCCCTGGTATGACTATCCCAGCCTCCCCGTATTCTTCCCATAAATAGCCCGCTAATGGTTCTAAGGCTAAAATTAACCGCTTTGGGGACCCCGTGCAGCCCTTCCTCGTGCCCTTGCTTAACTGCCACTGTTCCAAGGTAATTGTGCCTATTTTGAACCTCGCTATCGGTTCATTATACAGCAGCCGCACCAACTTGATGTATGTGGGTCCGATAACGAACCTCTATAGCACTGCTAATAGCCAAAGCCATCTGACAGAGTCGAAAGCCTTAAATGCATCGAGCGACGCCACTACCAACTGTTGCGTATCCCGATGGGTACAGTCTATTATGTGGTGTAATCTTCTCAAATTATTCGTAATATTTCATTAAAGCGGTAAGAATTTTCCCATGCTGATTCAGTAATGAAAGGGGTCTATATGAGCCACAATCCGTAACTGGCTTGTTTGGTTTAAGGAGGGGAACAATTATCGACTCTCTCAGCGATCCAGGCAGCTTGCCTGTGTCTAGTGCTTCGTTCAGCATTGCTAACAGTGGGGCAAGTACTTCTGCTCTATATTCCTTGTAGAATTTGCTGGGAAGCCCATCCGCTCCTGGGACCCTGCCCGTCGGTAGCACTTTTATCACATGCTCTAGTACTTCGATGGTGATGGGTCCTTCTAGCCTGTCTCTCTCTTCCGTGTTTAGCCTGAGGGGGCTGATTTCTAACAGTGCTTCTTCTATCTCTAACATGTCACATTCTGGTGTTTCATCATACAGTTGCTTATAATAATCATAAAAACATATATTCACTACTTCCTGCATCTCACATAATTTACCATCCCTTCCCACAATCGCTCTAATTGCCTCTCGTTTATTCTCATTTCTATAGAGACAGGATAATAGCCGATAATAGTCTTCTGCTTTTTGTAGATCCTGTGTAATGACATCTTGTATCCCTTTCGATTTCGCAATAGCTGACCCTCTCACCACCACATTAAAAGCCTCCCATAGAGTACCTGCCGAGCCCACAATGCCTGTATTATGCTCGAAATATTCTTTCACCTCTTTCCTCAGGTGTTCCCGAAATCCTGCATCCTTAAGCAGCCCTTAACCCCTTAGTCTCCATGTCGGGATCCTAGCTCGGGGGGAAAGGAACTGCCAAGTAACCAACAGAGGGTCATGGTCTGAGAGGACTCTTGCCTTATATTCAGCCTTTTTGAACTCTCCCAGATCTTTTACCCCCACAAACATGTAATCCAACCTTGTGTAGAGGTTCTTAGGAGCCGTGTAATGTGAGTACCCTCTGCCCTCTGGGTACATCATCTGCCAGACTGAAATGCATGTAATAGCGCATTCAAAGCTTTAGCTGAAGGGGCTGGATGAGTGAATTTGCCACCTGACCTATCCATTGCCAGATCCAGCGTGAAGTTAACCCCCCACCCCCCATTTCACTGCACTATCCCTGTACAAGCCAATTGTGGAGTACAGGGATCTAAAATAGGTTGCTGCCATATGGTGATTTGGAGCATATATGTTAATAATACCTATTTCCCTATTTTCTACCATTCCCCGTCATACTATCACCCTGCCATCATTGTCAAGGTAGGTCTGAAGCACCTTAAATGTAACTGTCAGTGCCACACATATTAGGAACCCCTCTGGTATAAGCTGAATATGTTGATGCCAAGGTATCCTGTCTTTCCTTAGTAAGATGAGTTTCTTGCAGGAGAACAATATCTATTTTCTGATGTCTCAGATATACCATTACCCTGTTTCTCTTAATGTAACTATTCAGGCCCCTGACATTCCAGGTTGCTATTTTAAGTTCCCCCATCCCATCTAGTGGTTCTCGGTCTCAATATCTTTCCATTGCATCTGTGATCCACACCGGTGCGTAACTGTAGGCCAACTCCCCTCTAACTATCCCAACTCCCACCCCACCCTCCTTACCAACAATCAGCTAGCTCCCTATTCTGTGCTCAGGCATCCCCACATCTCGCCCCTATTCCAGGTACTATTGCCGGAGTTCAGGGTGCAGCAGGAGGATACGCAGCTACTAGTATCCTAACTAATCTAATCTAGTATGGGGTATAGGATGCTTCCTCCTTGTGTGGTCCTCATGAGGTCCGACACTGTTGGTCCCTGATTGCTAAACATTTTGTAACAGCATTTATAGCTTCCTCTTTTACACATACCCTTAATAATGTCTTGGGGGCATATATCTACACAGCTACACAATGCCTAGGCGTTAGCCTCCCGTTTATCATTTTCGCCTCATGGCTAGTCATCCACCTTGTCCAACAGGTTTGCCTCATCCATCCATTTACTCAACTCTTCTGGGGTCTCGAAAAAGAAAGCTTGGCTTTTGTATAGGACTTTCAATTTAGCTGGGTACAGCAGCATGTACTTAATGTTCGCATCCCGCAAACTCCTCTTGACTGCCGTATAGTTCAGCCTCTGTTTATGCACCAGGAATGTGTAGTCCGGGTATGCCGTGATGTTAGCCGACGCCCTTCTAATCGTGCCGTCCTTGTAGAAATGTTTGAGAATGTTCTCTCTGTACTTATAGTTGAGGATCCAATCTATTATTGCCCAAAGGTTGGACCCAGGTGACGGCCTTCTTGTCAGAGCTCTGTGCACTCGCTCTACCGTGAAGCCCTGCATGAGGGCCCCCAGTCCTATTTCCTGCAGCAGCATAGTCTAAATGAAGTACGTTGGGTTTGCGCCCTCTTCGCCTTCCGGAAATACGATAATTCGTACATTGTTCCTCCTGGCTCGTCTTGCTGTTGCAGCACTGTGACCTCCTTGGTGTTCTCGTTACAGTTGTTCTTATTTGTTTGCACCTCTGTTTCTAGCGTGCCTGTTTGTTCCGCCAATGACCTCATGTCTTGTCTCAACACGTTAGCCTCAATGCTCATTGTGTCTATCTTAAATTCCAATGAGGACTTTAAGGCTGCTATGGCTTCTAACATTTTCTGATCTCCCCTCTCGGGGGCTTCCATCTCTCAGGTCACTGGGGTCATCGTCTTCGTGCTTTCCAGCCCTTGAGCGGGTTTGGCAAACTAGTCCATGGAAGATTGTTTCCCTTGGGATTTACTGGCTTTGGACAACATGATTGCCTCAGGCAGTGTCATTGCGCACTTCGGATACTCCGCAGACTTCAGCACTCTCTTATCTCAATGGGCACTTGGCTTGGGTCTTCGCTGTGCCCCTATGTGCGACTACCGTGTAGGTTGCACAGTGGGGGCTCTTGCGCTCAACGGGTTTACCCTTTGTCGCCAACCGTATATGTCCACTCTCAGCGTAGGAAGTCCTTAGTGTGTCCGCTGCTTTATCATGTAGTCTGAAGTTACACCCGGTGGATCATGTCTCTTGTCGTGCTTTACCCCCGCATTTACCCTCCAGGGCTCTTGTGACTACTGGTTTGCTGTGATACCAAGCAGTGTGATAGGTGCTGTCTCTCACACCATCCACAGCACGCTTCGTAGTATTGGGCCACCGTAAGGTTTAAATTTCACTCCTGTAGAAACTAAACTGTTTGCCAGCTTCACCTGCACCAACACTGTGTTATTCAATAGTAGGAATGATCCCCACCTTTGTTCCTCAGTCACACAGTGTTTGTTCCTTTTGCAGACACAGCCCCAGTTTCCATAGGTTTTGAGCATCTGTGTTTACTCAATTCCTCTGCTTGAGCTTCTACCTCGAAAGACTTAGCAGCAACTAGCAAAGTTTATACACATACTATGTGTATTGGAGGCACTGATGCCTCTCACTCCGGTCCAGGCCGCAGGGGTGACACCCCGCTGCGTCATGTCCTATTTATACCCTGCCATTCCTTATGGACCCAGCTGTGTAACGTTATTCCTGTCGCCTGTTATTGTGCGCTCTGTGGGCCCCCTTCACAGTCCCCACCATGTGCCTCCGCTGCTACAGCAGGCTCTGTGTTCAACCGTAGGCCGAGCCGGGCTGGATACCTCCTCCGGAATGTCTCGTGTGTGTACACTTACAAAACTCACTGCGAAAACATGAGCCGGGCTCACCGCTGAGTATTATGTGCAGGCGGACCAGAATGGAAGCACCCACCTTCGCTTCCAAACATAGGCTGGGCTCACTGCCGAATGCTCGTACCGGCAGCCCCTCCTCTGCCTGGTGGACCAGAATGGGAGCACCTTTCAGCACATCTACTCGTGACGGGCCCCTCCTCCCCTTTGTGCCGCCCTGGAACAGGACCTTCCGCTGCCTCTCCTCGACCCTACGGTCAGCTGCGGTCGCTACCACAGGCTGACCAGAGTGGAAACCGACCTCTTCTTATTTTGTTCCGCTGATCGCCGTGTTTATGAAGCGGCCGGACCGCAGTGGGAGCTACTTATCGTTCACTGCTTTGTACGCTAGCTTATGTGGTTACAGCCTCTGTCGGCTTTATGCTCAATCCACCAGTTGATTGGTCTCCGGTATTCTTGTCTCACTGAAGGGCGGGGTCGCTGCTCCCCATCTCTTCTTGCTGCACGGCCTGTGGTTCCTTGATAGAAGCGATGCTGTGGCCCTTGCGCACGAGAGCTCTGCTTGGCTTCTCACCGTCTTGCCACCGCAGGAGTACGCTGCTCATGAATCAGCTTTCTGCCGTAGATCTTAATGGGTTTCCCGCTGCGTCGGTCTCGCCTGTAATGCTTGCTCTGCTGCACGGTGTCCTCTGGTATCTCGCCACTGCATCCGTCCTCCTCCGTTGCAGCCTTTGTTCTTCAGCCACCCCATCTTGTTTGCCTGTGTCTTCAGGGTCGCGCTATTTCAATGACTCATAATTCAAGCAATCTAGCTTCCTCTGGCCTCTGTATGGATCGTTTGTCTGCTCAGCCCCTTCATACATCTAGGCAGCCGTTTAATTACACAAACTCATCGGTTAGCTGCATTTAACACCCAGGATCAAAACGGATCGGCAGGAGCCCGTCGGAAGAGCGTACTAATGCATGGCCCTGTATCCACGCCCCCAGGTGTGCGTAGTTATCGGCCATTGCCTGACTCTGCCTGACCCTTGCGTTGGGACATGTCAGGTAAACGGCTCTGGTGTTAGTCCATTGTCTTTCGCGTGTGAGAAAGTGTTTGTGTAGGAAAAGGGGGGGGGATAGAGTTTTCACATATCCTACGGGGTAGGATGGGGAAAAGGTGTTATAAGGAAGGGGGTACCACGTCTCACCCGTCGGTGTCCCACTTCCACTCCCGAGGGCCCCCATCCAGGTGATCTTCCCGCACTGGTCCACCCCCAGGAACTGGATCCAATAGCGATGGGCGTGTCCTGGCCACCTGGATGACAGATCCCCAGGGACTAGAAAGTTAGACACCTTCAGGTTTCTCACACAGCCCAGCAAAAGAGCTAGAAAACATGGGAGAGAGTGTCCATTTTACAACGTCTATATGCCATTTTGATCACTATTCAATACAAATAATGCCATTATCTGTTCATACAATTCCAGCAGTTCCCAAACAGAATATTGTGCATTTGTATGCACATGGGTAAGGAGTAAGTTGCTTCCCTGAAATTCTAGTTCTCCAGCATTGGTATGTTTTATAGATTCACATGCTTTGAATGTCCCCCGTTGTCATGCTGGGGTTCCTCGGTTACATACTATTACTCATAAAGAAAAACTGGTGTGTTTTCTAGTCTATCCTCCTCATCTTGGATGCTTTTGGTCCCAGACAATCGGACATCGAGTGTTAAGCCCCAACCCAGAAGGCCATGTTCAGATTCTAAAAGGTATGTGATGACATATTGCCTCTGCCTGAGGTTTGACCTTTATGCACTGGGGTGGAGGTGGGAGAATGTGAATCTAGGAAAGATACAAATGCTGGAGAACTGGAGTTACCGGTAAGCAACGTACTCCTTCTCCAGCATTGGATCTTTCATAGATTCACATGCCTTGAATAGAATACATAGCAGTACCAACTACAGATGTTCTGGTGGAGGTAATTATAAAGGTCTTCCTTATTGGAACAGGCAGTGCAGGACAGGCCTCCATACTCTTGCTATGCAATGTTTTGCCCCTTTAGCAAGTAATGCCTGGTGAAAGAGTGGGGCACCGTCCAGGTGGCCGCCCAACATATGTCAATCAGCGGGACTTCTGACCACAGTGCCGCTGTGCCGCTGTGCCGCTAGTGGGATAGGCCTGTTCTTTGTCCTTCAACGGCTTATTAGCGTTATGATGACAGAGAGGATATAGCTAAGGTGGTACACATGGCCAACCCTTGTTTCAAGATGGCTTTGCCCTTGTTGGCTGGGCCAAATGCCATAAACATTTGCATACAGTTTGTGAAGGTTTTCATTCTGTTTAAGTAGAATGTTATTGCCCTTTTAACGTCTTGGGAGTGCAGGGTCGATCTTCACCGTTCAAGTGGGATTTTGAAAGAAAGTTGGTAGGACAATGGTAGGGTTCATATGAAAATCTGTAGGCACTTTACAAAGCAGGGGTTTTAACATCACTGATGCATAGCTGTGGCTCAATGATTACCATCACTTGTATTTCTGAATCTCTCCTGGACAGTAATTGCAAATAAGAACGCTGCTTTCTATGACACATACTTGATATGTGCGGCTGCCAATGGTTCAAAGGGTGCCTTCATAAGTCCCGAAAGAGCTGTGTTGAGAATCTATTCTTGATTGGTGGGGACAAGCGAAAAAGGCCTCTCATGAAATGTTTGATTATCCTGTCACTGAATAAAGGGGAAGCATCCTTTCTGCTGTTGTATCTGGATATTGCTTATAGGTGTACTCTGAGCGACGCATGGGAAAGTCCTCCTTGGCTAGGATTAACAAGTATGGAAGGAGCCAGTCTGGCTGTATTTCCGGCAGTTGTAGGTTTGGCTGCGCACACCATGTGCAAAACCTTTTCCAGTTGTGTTTGTATAAGCCGTTAGTGGAGACGGCTCTTGCTGCCTGCAGGACTCTCCTACACTCTTTGGGTACCACTAGGTGTCCGAACTCCGATAAGTCAGGAGCCACGCAGAGAGTTTCAGAGACTGCGGGTTGTAATGCAGTATTTTACCCGAGCTCTGCGACAGCATGTCGGGGGTCATTTCCAGCTACTGGAATTGAGTGATCCTCTGAAATGTGTTGACACGGGCAAGCCGGGGCAATGAGGATGAGGCGACACATATGTTCGAATCATCTGTATGACCTTGCAGATCACTGGAATCGAGAGAAACGCATAGGAATACAAAAACGTCCCCATCAAGCCCTTTTGGCGAAGCCCGATTACGAAACCTTGCACACTTTTTGTTGTGTCTCGTTGCGAATAAATCCACTTGCAGATGAGCCCATTGCCTGAACACTCTCAAGAGTTGTATGTCATTGAGTTCCCATTCGTGACATTGCGTGGTCGCCCTACTTAGCCCATCTGCCATCAAGTTTTGGACACATGGCAGGTGCTAAGCCTGCAGAGATATGCGGTTGTTGATTGTCTAGTGCCATAGTTGCTGAGCCTCCTGTGCCAGTTTTCTGGACCGGGTTCCCCCTTTGTTTTCTTATGTAATACATTGTTGTAGTGTTGTCTGTGAGTACTCCCACTGTTTATCCCTAAAGCACCGGCAGGAATGATCAAAGCGTCCACCTGATGGGCCTCAACTCGAGGACGTTGATGTGCATGTCTGCTTCCTCCTTTGTCCATAGCCCTTGAACGCATAGCTGATCTACATACGCTCCCCACCCTGACACTGAGTTGTGCATGACCAGGGTTCTGTGGTGCAGTGGTCCCTGCAATGACACGACCACCATTTCAACCTTTGCGACAATGTTTGCGTGACTTTGACCTTGTCATCCCATGTGCCAGCTATTTGTAACCATCTGTCAGCCATGAATTCTTGCAGCGGCCTCACCTGTAGCCTGCAGTTTGGGATTAATGGTATGCATAAGGACATTGTCCCCAGTAGTTGCATGCACTTTTGGATTGACACCCAAATACCTGGCTCGAGCAAGGGGGCCATCGTTATTAATGACTTTATCCTGTCTGTAGATGGACAAACCAGCGCCAAGGTAGCTCGAAGGAAGATCACTTGTTTGGAGGGCTGTACACAAGACTTCTTGTAATTGATGGCAAATCCGAGACATTTCAGCATCCCCTCCGTGTAGGCTAATGACTGCTAGAGTGGGAGATCGTACTAGCCAGCTATCCAAATACGGGTATACTACTGAAGAGTAGTACTGTGAACTGATAGTAGTCGCCTCCCACCACAAACCGCAAGTACTTTCTGTGCTTCCTGTGCATCAGAATGTGAAAGTATGCATCTTGAAGATCTAGTGACGCTAACAAGTCTTGTGGTTGCACCGACTTTCTCACATCTTGCAGAGTGAGAATCTTGCATTTTTCCTTTATTTGTTCAATGCCCTGATGTCGAGAATTGGCTGCCATGTTCCCTCTGTGTTTTTGCCCACAAAGTATCTTGAGTGGACACCCATGCCCTGTACACATTTTCAAACCTTCTACACAGACTTTTTGTTAAGCATTTCTTGAACCTTGTGTCGTAGTACTTTCAGCTGGTGGGCTACTTCCTTTTTCGGTGGTATAACCGGGGGCGTTTTAACAAATTCCAGTATGTGGCCTGTCAAATTATACCTCGGACCCACATGACTGTTGTGATATTGTTTTACTTTTCTCTGTAATTTGCGACCTTGTCCCCGACCACTGCCCCCTGTACCACTCATGGCGAGACATGCTTGTGGTTTGCTCTGCCTCCTGCTTTGCGAAGAAGAGGAGGTTCTCATCCTTTGTGTTGGTCTGTAGTCCTTTGGTTTTTGGTAGCCTTCAAATTCCATTTTAAAACCTTGTGAGTAATAAGACCTGCAGTTATACGAGCTTCCTCCCCATGTGGAGGCAGAGGACTGACCTGATGCTCCTCGAAAGGGACGAAATGTTTTCCTTCCATGGAGGGATGTAAATGACCGCGCTGTATCCATGTCTGCCTTCATTGCCTTAAAAGCCTCATCAATTTTCATGGCAAACAAATGTTCCCCTTCAAATTGCATACCCAGAACTTTACTTTGCACCTCCTGCCAAAAGCCAGTGGAGCGGGGCCAGCCCTTTTTTGGGAGCACCGCCCCATTACCAATTTGCTTAAAGCTGGTTTCACTGATATCCACCACTGTGCTAATATTGTGGTTGGAGGGGCCTCCTTCCTTTTCTCCGCTGGTAAGTGCTCTAGTAGGAGGACCATTCTGTGGCACATCTCCCTGCCATATCTGGACATAACGACCAGCACATTTGCCACCTTCAATGTGGTTCCAATGGCCAACACTTTTTTCCCCAAACGCGTCCACCTTTCGTCCCTCATTCTCTGGTGGAACCGAGCACTTGCACACCTGAATATGTGCTTTTCTCCAGCTGCCGCCGAGACTACTGAGTCATGTGAGGGCTGTGTGATAAGGCATTTCATTGAAGAGTCTGGGGCCCTGAATTTTTCTCTAGCCTTCCTTTCTAGGCTGGCTGTGTGAACGGGTGATTCAAAGTGCGCAGGCCTTCTTCCCACACATGATCCAGGATAGGTATGGAGACTACTGCTCTTCTACGCTTATTCATGTGATTGAATAAGAAGGCATCTTTCTTCTCCTCCATCGGGTTAAGCCAAATTCTGTGCATGTCTTGGTGATCATTGAATGGAAGGCACCTTTTTCATCTGGCAGTGCTTCCTCTGGTTTATCAACGATGGGAGAATTATCAGTATCCCAGTCATCGTCTTTAAACAATGAAGATGTTGAGGACGCCATGCCTCTTGGGTATTCTTCCGTATCCGTATGTGGTAACTCACCCTCATCCTGATCATCCCTTATTTTATTTTTTAATTATAATTTTATTAGTAACGCGCTTAAGGCCAGCGAGTGGTTTCTAAGAGCAGCATCAGGATTCAAACCTGTGTTGCATGGCGTTGTCTTGCTTCCAATACAAACGTGCTGTCCCTGAGCTATCCTTTCTCCCCTTGTCAGCAGTGAAGGCATGTGTGGGTTGCCGTACCTATTTTGTCTTTGCGGTTGAGGTGACCTTGACCTCTGTGCTGGCGATCTAGACCTTGTCTCTGGCAAATGAGATCTGTGTATTAGTGGTCATTCCTCCTGGTGTGGTGACCCAGGAGCTGCCGGAATTGGCATTATCATATTGAGTTGTGATACCAGAGTTTGCAGTGAAGTTAGCACTTACATTAAAAGCATCATCTGCAGATGTATCTGGGGCTGACATATCAGAGCTGGCATTTGTGGTACTTGCTGAGGCGTTGGTTCTGGCATTTGCGGTACTTGAGGTTGCAGTGTTTCCGGCAGCCCTTTGTTTCTTTCGTCCCCTCTTGGGGCTTGGTATTCCTCTAGAATTACCTACTTCTCTGAATCTAAAAAAGTTTGAGGGATCTTCATTTGTCTCAAAGTCAGAGTCGACGCAGTGTTGCAATATTTCAACACACATCAGGTCAGAGTAAGTTATTGGTGACATGGCCGGCAGGTGATTTAGGTTGTGCGGTTCTATGTCCAAATGTCACAGTATAAAGGACGCTGATTCGAAAGGTCGAGATCTAAAGGCCACTGCTATGAAAAACGAATGTCATGTTTACATTAGACCTCTGTATATAAATCAGGCTCTGACAACATAACTGAACAAGACTGTATGCCTTGTTAA
The DNA here is from genome assembly GCA_002915635.3 of Ambystoma mexicanum. Lineage (NCBI taxonomy): Eukaryota > Metazoa > Chordata > Amphibia > Caudata > Ambystomatidae > Ambystoma > Ambystoma mexicanum. The sequence goes on from CM030322.1 coordinate 547,520,199, forward strand.
ACAAGTCTCAAGATAAAATCGAACTGGTCTTTGACGGTTGACAGCACACATAGTAAAGAGGCAGACTAAAGAGAAACAGCTGTGTCTTGAGGATACAAGCTTGGGCTCTGAAAAGTGGCAGATAAATCCATAAAGGTGAGGACTGCAAACAGATACATGTATGTGTTACTGCCTATATACAGTTGGTGCAAATTCAGTAAAGCAGTTTTACAATTGTTTAATTTATTTTGGTGAGAGTGGAAAAAAGCCACCTCAGTTTGGGATGTCCGAGAAGGGTAATCAAAAATGTGCGCATCAAGGCTACATTTACTTACATGAAAGGGTTACAGGAAATAAAACAGTGTGGAAATGCACAGAATACAAACGACAAACATGCAGAGGAAGGTCTCACACAGTAAAGGATGAGGTATTAATGTTAACTGCGGATAATCACAAGCAAGGTGGAAAGAAAGAAAGAAAGCAATTTACAGCAGTGCTTAAAAGTGCGTGGATCACACCGCTAAAAAAGAAGCCAGGTTTATGCCAGAGGACCATTGCTCATTACCATCCGATCACTAATACACAATTTCTTTAAAATGTTTTAGATCGTGTGGCTTATTTCCAAATTTCGGCACATTTGAATGAACACATGATTTTGAACAAATGGTAGTCAGGCTTCAGGCAGGGGCACGGTATGTAAACAGTGTTGCTTGATTTGAACTCAAGACTGCTAAACTCCATGGATAAAGGTCAAATTGCTTTGCTTATGCTGCTGGATCTTTATGCAACTTTTGACTTGGTTGATCATACGTTGTTGGTCAACAGGCTTAAAGAAGTATCTTACTTTTAAGACAATGCTGCTCTTTGGATCACCTCCTTTTTGAGTGATAGCTGGTGCAGGGTTTGCAGCAAAGACACAGAAGCCTTACCTGTGCTTTTAGCCTATGGTGTGCTACAGGGGGCTTGTTTGTCATCTTCTTTGTACAACGTTTTCATGGTTCCCTTTTTCAACCTATTCGAACAAAAATGGTGTTGCTTTTGCCAATTACGCAGTTGGCACACAATGTGTCATCCTGTTATCTGGTAGATATATAGATGATGAAAGAAACATTAACAAAGTGTATGATCTTATACAAACAAGGATGATAGGAAATGGTTTAGTGCGCTACAAAGAAAAAACAGAGTTGATGGTAGTAGGGATTCAGAATAAAATAAGAAAGTTAGGCGCAGACTACAATCACTTTTCAGTAGCAGGCTGTGATATCGTGCCAAAGAAGAAAGTGAAAACTTTTGGGATTATTCTAGATCAGAATCTGAATATGCGAGTTCAAATAAGCAACCTGGTTTCATCCTCGGCCTATTACATAAAGTCGTTAGCACAATTTCGGCCATATTTCTCTCAAGCAAACTCTGAGACGGTAGCAAGGGCTATTGTGCGGTCAAAATTTGACTACTGTAGCAGCCTCTTAGTGGGATTCTCAAAATCAGAATGCAATTTTCTACAAGTCATTCAGAATAGTGTGGTAAGCGTCCTTACTGGACTCAAAAGGAGAGATCATGTTTCAGACGCTAAGCGCAATTTGCACTGGCTTCCAGTCGAGGCAAGGATTCACTATCGGTTGTTACTGATCACCCATATATGTCTTATTGGATCCAGTCCGCTCTATCTGACTGAGGTGCTGATTAATGTATCAAGTGCAAGGACCCTTAGGTCAAATAACACGAACCAGCTCAAGGCGCCGGCCTGTAAATCGAGCAGGGCCATGAATTGTGCGCTTGCTATAGCTGCACCAAGGGCATGGAATGTTCTGCCGTCAGATCTAAGAGAACTGTGTTCTACAGAGATGTTTAGAATAAGGCTGAAAACCTTGTTATTTAGATAATGACCGTTTTTTAAGATAGGGTTTTCTTTGGGCACTGTTTTTGCTCTGAGTCTTGTAAATTAGCTCTCAAATGTATTTATTTTGTCCTGTTGTCCTGTCACCTGTTACTTGTTTCTGTGTGCACCCTTAAGCCTCAGGGTGCATGGTGCGTCTTACAAATGGATTAAAGTAAAGTACAGCATAAAGGAACATGCTAGAAATAGTGGGGAGTCTGCAAACAGAATGTTAACCAACCTTAGTGAAAATATGCCCTTTGCAATAGCTGGGTGTGTGGCTAGTACGACTGTAATTAAAAGGAGGATTAACAAGGTGAGGAAGAGTGAAAGAGCGCTACCTAAATTTCCACACACCTTTATGGAAGTGTCTTTCCCAGAGCAATCCCTAAACACATTAGTAGGAGAACGATTTTTGCAAAAAGAATGTGTCATAGAACATTTTTGCCACTTACAAGTAATTTGCTCTACTTGCCAGCAAGCAGCTTTTGGCAATCAGATGGCAGACTCAATTGTTGCCTTCGCCCCTTCAAGCAAGTATACACAATTCACGGCAATGTTAGGAAAAAAAACGTTGATATATGTTCTGTTGCCAAACAAAATGAGGCGAATTTACAGGCTTCTATTTGGCGAACTTAAAAATCTAGGCATGCAAAAGGAGCCCTCTTCAATAGTTATGGACTTTGAGCTATCTGCTATGAAATCAGTGCAGACCACATATCCAGAGTTCAAGATCCAAGACTATTTCCATTTCTGACAGTCTGTCTGGCGATGTGTGCACAAGTGCAATACAGCACTGTCTGTCATCCCCTTACAATTTCAAATAAAAATGTTCGGACAATGTCATTTCTACATACCAAGCACTAGTGCGCACAGACTACTGTGTCCAAAACAAAAAGTTCTTATCCTCTATTTTGGAGTTCTTTGATGAAACTTGGATTGGACATTCGACTCGAACAGTATGCCGCGAACCCCGCTTTGCAGTGAAAGCATTGAATTGTCATCATACCATCCTTGAAGACAGACCCAAAACCAATAAGCTCCTTGAAGGATGTCACAATGCATATACTCAAACAGTCTCACTAAAGCCCCCTACTTTGTGGTGCTTTTGTGAGGTGATGCAAAAGGAACAGTCCTGTACAACGCTCAAAATAGCACAGAGTTTAGCTGGAGTGGAAACAAATCGCTGTGTACACTTGGTGAAAGACTTAAAGAATATTTTGTGAATTACAAGAGAGAAAACCAGATGAACTAACTAATGGGAATTGCTCTTCATATTTTCATCTCTCCTCACTAGGTTCTTTGTTTTGTGACCGTTCATACCACATATTTTGTAATTCTACGTTGCCAAAAGAACAAAGAAAAAGATAGTATTTCTTCGGTCAAAATGTTGAAAGTTGGTAGTATTCTGTTTTCTTTTACATGGTTAATTATTCCACGCAAAATTACCCACTCCTCTCTTTTATCCTGCCTCCCCCAATGCACCCCCACACTCTCTCATAACACCAGCACCTACCGCTCCATTTCTGCTGCTGCCCTGATGCAGTAGAATTCATTAGATTAGTCATTTTTTAAATTGCCTTATGTTTCACTATTTCCATTTTATATGCGAAATTCCGACTTACAATGTTTCCTGATAGCCTTGATGCATTTATGATGGTTGCAGAGAAGCAGGCACACGAACATTGGGCTTTCCTGTCAGTTTCAGTGCTGAGTTCCTTGGCGTTGTTGGCTATTCCTTGCCTGCCAAATTAGCCTCTCTCGTGCTGGGTTACTATGACAACGTAATACAGAGCCAAGTTCATCGAGGCAGTCCTGGACGTCCGTATTGATCCACATGCTTGTTTTCTTTGAATAGGATGAATAAAATACTTCAGTGAGCTTGAACACTTATTTTCTTTCTTTCTGGCATGAGCACTTTCCTCTCAGGCGACCTTTCTCATAGGGCCTTTCTGACATGCGCACTTAAACAAGCACTCTTCTGACTGACAACGAGGTTGTGCATCGTCATCCACTGCTGCGGTAGATGGACCTGCTGGAGGTGTCGTGGTTGGTACTGATGCCTCAAAGCCCTTGCCTTGTCCTGAGTGGCTAATGCTGTCTCAGGAGAAGACAGGGCAACTGCCGATGATGAGGGAACATGTTTCATCATTCGCATTGATAAAGGCGCAGATCTTTACTTTGGGTGGGACTTCGTTGACAGGTCCTACCCCATGGACACCATCGATGATGCTGTCGATAACCAGTGTTCAGATACTTTCGTCAATGAATGAATTTCGAATTCCCTCACTGATTACCAGAGTTCTGATACCTTTATCGACAACCGGTTCGTCGACAAGACAGTCGTCAGTATTTTTATCACTACCATTGACAGAACCCTCATTGACGCGGATGCCATTGACGATGACCCTTTTGTCGACGGCGAAGGGCGGAAAGGGCTTGGCGTCTTCTTGTGGGGGCTCATCGATGGCCCCACTGTGGCCGGTTGCGTCATTGCCTCGGTAGATGGTGTTAGACAGAAACCTGTGCAGTTCCCTCTGGGACCACTGCAAAAGATTTAAGACTACAGGTTTTTTGCCAGTAAACCCAATTGGTAGCAGTCTGCACCACCCAGATTTACCTGGGAGCTGTGGCTGAGCAGTCAGACTTCTCTCAAGAAGAGTTAGGCAGTATACAGAGCATACACAATAGGTCAAGAGAGCACAGTAGAACAAGCAAACACTGACCAGAGCTTGGTGTAAAAGAGATATAATTATTTATTTAAAAACACATCTAGTAAACACACTGGCACTAATATCAAGCAGTTCAAAAACACGGTCACTAAAAGATATACCCTCCCTTAAACGGTTATTAGACAAGTCTTAAGTAAAGCAACACTTACTTTCAGACAGTGGTGAGCGCTTAACGAAGATGGCACTCTAATAACTTGGTTAAAAAGGGAGAGAAAGGCAAAGCGTAGATAGAACAGGTCCCAACACTTTAAAACGAACACAGTAAGAGAAGAAGGCAGGTTAAAACCGTGAAGTTAAAGTTCAGAAAGCCGAGCCCACTTTAAGAAGATCTGCGAGGAATGTGTCCAAGGTCACACGGTAGAAAGTGCACCGAAGTCTCGACAAAGGTTCAGAAAAGTGTTGGACAACAGAAAGGGACCAGTTAGATGGTCAGGCGGCCAGTCCAGTCCAGAAGGTTAAGGAGTTACTGTCACCTTGTAGCAATCTATAGAAAGGGAGGCCTGGCGGACATGGTACCTTAAAAATGGTGAGAACGCTCCAGCGGGGGCAGTTGTTCCTGGCAGCGGGTGCAAGTCGGTGCTTCATCCGGGGGAAGAGAGGATCTCGTCATGGAGGAAAGCAGAAGGTCGTTGCACTGCCAGGGAAGAAACCAGCCGCGGAGTTCTCAATTAAAAGGACCGGTCCTTTTATTCGCGGTGCAAGGGTAAGTGGCTATCCGGTTGCCGGGGTGCTTGGCACGGGCAATTCGACCACTTGGACGTCTTGGAAGCGAAAACGAAGGTAAACTGGTTGCTCCCACCAGTCAAGGGAAGAAGACTCTCCAGCAGGGAGATCTCCTCTGTCGTTGGGAAGTGGTGAGTCGGTTCAGCAGGGCTCCACCGGTGGTGTCGTCGTAGCAGGTCGGCTCAGCTTCTCCCTCTTCGGATTTTCAGGTCCTGTGGCGAATTCTGAAATTCCAGTCCCAAAAGCCCTGCTTTTATGCAAGAAACCCCCATTCATTCAGCCTAGCTGTCAATCAAACATGCTAAGTGGTGAGCGGGGTGGCTCACCACTTGGGCCAATCACGCAAGAGTGCGACTTGGGTTGGCAAGGCAACTTAGTCCAAGGTACCTAAACCCCCTCCCACACCCCCTGTGGTACCCAGACAGAGTGGCACCACTTCGGAGGGCTTCTGTGTAGAAGCCCGCCAAAAGTGGAACAAAGGGCTCGACCTTTGGTTTGGAGTTACAGAGGCGAACACAAACGCCATTTTAAAACCGAGTTCTGGCACAAAGACCCTACCGGTGAATTAATATTAAGTAAATAAACCGGCGGTATCTTAAACATTGCACCAAAAAGTGGTGCGAGTAAAATACATGGGAAAATCCCAGAGAATATTCTTAAGGAATATAACAAGTAGTATCCACTGCCACCAGTCAAAACTCGACGAGGGGGGACGGGACAGTACCCCCTCGAATAACAGACCCAGGGGCATTCGAATTGCCCCTACCAGTACGTCCACAATATGATGGGTTGTACTGGTTCTGTTAGTAATTTGGGACTAGTAAAGCCAATGGTGACTTTCATGCCCTGGGAGACAGTAGTCAGTCCCAGGGTATGGAGTCTATGGTGGGGGTCACCTAGGACACCCCTGTGTTACTGCACCGAGGGTGCTGTGTAACACACATAGAAAAAAACACATGAGACCCCCTAAGGAGTAAAAGACCACATAGCCCATAAAACACATAGATCAACAAAGGAATACCCCAAATCATGTCCAAGAGTGCGAGGAAAAGAGTCTCACTCTTGGCAGGAGAAAAAACAAACTCCAGAAATAGCGGGAAAACTGCTGGGGGACTCACTAGGTTAGGAAATTCACCCTAAACAGAGAATTCTCCCTAACCCTCGCCCCCCCCACCCACAGACTAAGGGACAGGAGGATTTAATCCACTCCTGGATGAATCTCATACCTCTAGTCGATGACATACATCCTAGAGAGACCATCAGCATTTTGGTGGTGACACCCTGACCTGTGCTCAATGGTGAAATCAAACCCTTGCAGGCAGATTGACCATCTCAATAGTTTTGGGTTTTCCCCCTTCATTTGCATTAACCATCTCAAGGGTTGGTGGTCAGTCTGAATAACAAAAGTAGAACCATACAAGTATGGCCTAAACTACTTCAAAGCCCACACAATAGCAACACACTTGCGTTCAATGGTTGCCCACCTTGTTTCAGGATCCTTCAGTTTTCTACTGATGAAGCAAATGGGGTGCTCCCTACCTTTCCCATCCAGTTCACTGAGGACTGCATCTATTCCTACATTTGAAGCATCTGTCTGCACAATGAAAGTTTGGTGGTAGTCAGGAGCTCTGAGTACTGGGGCTTGGCAAAGAGCCTTTTTCAGGTTTTCAAAGGCCTGATTGCACTCCTCATTCCATCTAACCTTTTTAGGGAATTTCGGAGAGGGGATGACATTCAGTGGAGAAGCTATGGTCCCATAGTTCTCTATGAAATTCCTGTAGTACCCAGTGAGACCTAAGAAGGCTCTCACCTGGGTCTGAGTAGTAGGTGTTGTCCAATTTTGCACAGCTTCAATCTTACTGAGCAAAGACCTTATTTCTCCACCTCCTACCTCATGTCCAAGGTAGACCACTGTACTCTGTTCAATCTGGCATTTACTTGCCTTCATGGTCAGATTGGCCTGTCCAAGAGCCTGCAAAACCTATCTCAAGTGGTCCACATGTTCTTCCCAGGAATTGCTGAACACTGCTATATCATCCAAGTATGCCATGCAGAAGTCCTCCATCCCATTCAGAACCTGGTTCACCATCCTTTGAAATGTAGCAGGTGCATTTTTCAATCCAAAATGCATAACCTTAAACTGGTATAAGCCAACTGGGGTAGAAAATGCAGTTTTCTCCTTGGCATGGTCTGTCAGGGCTATTTGCCAATAGCCTGACGTCAAGTCAAATGTGCTGAGGAACTTGGCTGAACCAAGTCTATCCACCAACTCATCTGTTCTTGGCAAAGGGTGGGCATCAGTCTTGGTGACTGCATTAAGAGTTCTATAATCCACACAAAATCTAAGTTCTTTAGATCCTGCCTTTGGCACTAACACAACTGGGCTAGACCATGGACTAGTAGAGGTCAAGCATCTTGCTGACTTCACCTTTGATGTGGGTTCTTACATTTTCTGACATCCTGTATCCTCTGCTTTTGACTGGCAGACAGTCACCAGTGAGTATGTCATGCTGTCCCCAAGGGGACAAGCCTGGTGAAAGTGAGAACAGAGAGGCAAACTGATTTAACATGGATTTGCACTCTTCTTGTTGCTCGGGTGTCAGATTTGAAGAGAGATTTACTTCTTCAATCTTTTCGTCTAAAGGTAAGCCTCTGAGGAGATCAGGAAGAGCTTCACTCTCTTCTTCTTCCTCCGATGATGCTAGAAGCAAAGCTCCTACATCAGGTCTGGAGACGTACGCTTTTAGTCTGTTGGTGTGGAAGACTGTTGGAGCCTCCTTGGGATTGCCCAAGTCCACCAGATAGTTGACCTCTCCAAGTTTACCCACAACTTTGAAGGGTCCCATCCATTTGTCTTGCAAGGCCCTCTGCCTTGTTGGAATCATAACGAGAACTAGCTGGTCTTGAGTAAACTCAACCATGTTAGCCTTTTGATCATGCCAGTGCTTGACCAAAGCTTGTCCAGCTTTCAGTTATCACTTGCTTCTGCCATCATGTGTGACATTCTCCTCCGGAGACCTATCACATAGTCAGTCACTCTGACTGGCTGTCATGATGCCTACCCCCGGGGATCCGGATCAAGCCCATCAGCCCCGGGAGCAGGCATCCAGACATTTACAAAAACCCCAGCAGCCCCAGATAGGGGCTGTCTGGGTTCAGTCCTGGCGCCGTAGGCACCAGGCTCATAATAAAAATCAGTCCTGGCGCCATAGGCGCCAGGCTCATAGACATTACTTACCTCATGCAGACCATGCTGCAAATAAATCCAAGCAAACGCGAGGCCTGGATGGGACTATTTTACTACAGGGACTATTTTTTACTCGGGTGTGGTCCTGGGGAACTTCTTTCCTGGGACTACTTTGGAGGATATTTAAACCATGCCTGAACAGCAGCACATGCTTCGTGTTATTCTGCATCCAGCAGCGTGACTCTCACCGTGCCTGCAGCCAGCATCCAGTCTTCTGCCACGCCTGCCTCGAATCAGGAGCTCCTAGAATAAAGAGGAAGAAAAGGACACGTTAGAAAACGAACTTATTTCAAATTCCTCACCCGATTCCGGATCCATTTCATCTCCCGACCTGGAAGTACATCAGTCCTGCACGCGTCGCTTCGCCAGCTCCAGCACGGCGCCATACTCACCAGTTCTCACGGCATCTTTCGATCCGGCACTGTCTCCATCATTTCTTCGCCATACTCCGGTACCTAGGGACACAAGAATAACAAGGTGAGCCAAGGGAATCAACAAATACCTCTTACCACAATAGACTTACCTGATTTACCACCGGCGATATTATTCTCCATATCTTCATATGCCGCATCTGTAAAGAGGGCGAAAAACAACACGTTAACGCATGTAATAGTTACCGGACAGTGTTGGGTAACACAGACTCTTACCTCAACGCCAGCAGCAGCTACAAGACCTTCTTCTCACGAACTCAGTTGCAACTTAAGGAAGGAAGGGGACAAGAGTGAACATCGGGCACATTGAACTTGATACTTACCAATCCCGCCTGGGACTTCAGAGTCAATGCTTACCGGAACTCTCCTAACGCCTTCAAACCAGTGAAGTAACTGGTATCTACGCGCCCCTGCAAAACACGCAGGATGGAGAGCTCATCTTTTACAAACATAAGGTGAGGTTACTAAGGGGATATCGGAGGTGATTAGTGGGGGAGAGCGAGAACAGTTGGGAGGCCATCACTAAAACCCACAGGTGGCTAATCCCTGTCTCCACTTGCAGGAAAATACTTCTTCGGGTCCAGCAGACAAGACTAGGCGGGCCAGTCCAGACAGTCATCTCTGTACTACGCACCACGTTGATGGAGACCGCAGCTGTCCGGGTCTGATCGACACCCCTGTGGGGTCCAGGTGAGCTTAACACTGGCTTGGGGGAAGGAGCACTCTCCAACCCCTCCTTGATCAGGGATAAGGGGCCTCTGACCGGATGACCATAAAGAAGCTCGAAGGGAGAATAACCTACTCCCTCCGGAGGGACTTCTCTATAAGCAAAGAGAAGGCATGGCAGTAGAAGGTCCCACTTTCGTTTAAGGGGGTCCTCTAAAGCACCTATCATGCTCTTCATGGTTCTGTTGAACCTTTCAACCAACCCATTTGTCTGAGGGTGGTATGCTGTTGAGAACTTGTAAGTAACTCCACAGGTTTTCCACATGGCTTTCATGTAGTGGGACATAAAGTTTGACCCCCTGTCAGAGATTACTTCCTTAGGAAACTCAACCCTGGTAAAAATACCAAGGAGGGCCTTAGCCACAGCCAGAGCTGTAACAGTCCTCATAGGAATTGCCTCAGGGTACCTAGTAGCATTGTCTACTACAACAAGTATAAACCTGTTGCCTGAGGAGGTTGGAGGATCAAGGGGACCAAGGAACAAGTTACTTACCTGTAACTGTTGTTCTCCAGCATGGGGTCTGGCATGGATTCACATGCTCATGAATATTCCCCGTCGTCAGGCTGGGAATCCTCGGTAAAGAAAAAACCAGTATCAGTTTCGTTTCTGATCTGTCTTTCGTAGTAGTAACAAATCACTGGTCTCTGCGTCATACTGACCACAGCCAATGACTGCCCTCTACCTAAGCACCGCCTCTGGCAGCCATCTTCAGATTTGGAAGCACGTTAAGTGGCAGTATGACCAAGTGAAGAGCCACAGAGGGGTAGGCGGGAGGGTTCGTATGTGAATCCATGCCAGACCCATGCTGGAGAACAACAGTTACAGGTAAGTAACTTGTTCCTTCTCCAGCATGGGGTCTGGCATGGATTCACATGCTCATGAATAAAGAATACATAGCAGTATACACATGCACAACCACGGGAGGTGGCAAAGGCTCAACATTAAGCATTACATCAAACTCAACATTAAGCATCTTACCTCCTCACCAGGCTCACCTCAGGCGAACAGGTTGCGCAGCACTGCTTGGCCGACCCTGGACTCCTCCCTGGAATCCCGATCGACGCAGTAGAATTTCGTGAAGGTGTGCGTCGACCTCCACGTAGCAGCCCTGCATATGTCCAGCAGGGGCACACCAGAAAGGAACGCTGTGGTAGCTGCGATCGCTCTGTGGAATGGGCTCTCGGACGGCCAGGCAGCGGTCGGTTTGCCAACCGATGACAGTACATGATACAGCCGGAAAGCCATCTGGAAATGGAAGCCTTCGAGAGAGCCTTCCCCTGATTGACACGTCCAAAGTTCACAAAGAGTTGTGACGTCTTCCGAAAACACTTTGTGCGGTCCACGTAGAACTTCAGCGCTCTAGCCACATCCAGCGAGTGCAAAGTCCTCTCAGCCGGCGACGAAGGCGACGGGAAGTACACAGGCAACACCAAGGGTTCGTTGAGATGGAAGTCCGACGGTACCTTGGGCATGAAGGAGGGGTGCGTCCTGAGCACTACCCTCGTGTCGTGAAAAGTCAAGTACGGGGCCTTGCAGGAAAGGGCCTGGATCTCTCCCACCTGTCGTGCGGAGGTGATGGCCACAAGAAACGCTGTTTTCCATGACAGAAACCTCAACGGGGCCGAGTGCAGAGGCTCGAACGGAGGTCCCATGAGCTTGGTCAGCACCACGTTGAGCTCCCACGCCGGGGCCGGTGCCTTCACCGGCGGGAACGATCTGAACAGTCCCTTCATGAACTCTTTCACCAGACGATGAGACCACAGGGACGACCGGCCTGTGGTTCTGGTGTATCGGGAGATCGCAGCCAGATGAATCTTGATGGACGCGTGTGCCAGTCCAGCTTTGGCCAGCGTCAGCAGGTACGGCAGTACCTGGGGAGCCGTAATCCGTAGAGGGTTAATCTTCTGTGCGTGGCAGCAGACAGAAAACCTCTTCCATTTGTGTCCGTAGCATTTAAGAGTCGAGGACGCCCTGGCCTTTGCAAGAACCTCTCTGCAGTCGGCCGGTATGTCGTATCCTCCAAACTCTAGCGCTGCAGGAGCCAGGCCTGCAAGTTCAGCGATTTCGGGTCGTGGTGGAGGATGGCGCCTCCTTCCCTGGAGAGCAGATCCGCGTCCACCGGCAGCTTGATTGGCGGGGACGCTGACAAGTCCAGAAGGTCCGGGAACCATATCTGCCTCGGCCACGCAGGTGCGACGAGGATCATCCTGCACCGTGACCTCTTGAGCTGGTTGACGAGCCGGATTAGCAGTGGCAAAGGAGGGAACGCGTAGAGGAACAGGCCCTCCCAGGGGAACGAGAAAGCATCGCCCATGCTCCTCGTCTGGGGAAACCTGCTGGCGAACCTCCGGCACTTGGAGTTCGTCGCCGTCGCGAACAGGTCGATCTGGGGTGTGCCCCACCGTCGGAAGAGGCGATCCACTAGATCCTGCGTAGTTCCCACTCGTGGCACGAGCGCAGCTCCCTGCTGAGTGAGTCGGCGATGGTGTTTTTTATCCCTGCCAGATGAAACGGCACCAGAAACATCCCTTGGGCGACTGCCCAATGCCACAGGTCCTGCGCCTCCCTGGACAGTGCTGGGGACCTGGTTCCGCCCTGTTTCCTGATGTAAAACATGGTGGTGGTGTTGTCGGTGAAGATCCTCACCACCTTGCCCTTGAGGGACGGAAGGAAGGACCTGAGGGCCCAAAACACTGCACGGAGCTCCAGGACGTTGATATGTAGGGATTTCTCCGTCGGGAGCAAAGGCCTCTTGCGTGCAGATTTTCGGTGTGCGCTCCCCCACCCTTCCAGGGAGGCATCCGTGGTCACTGTCTCCTGGTGGGCTGGGGTCTGGAAGTCCATGCCCGCCGTCAGATGCGCGCGGGTGCCCCACCACCGATCGCTCGTCGGAAACTCTCGTCGAGTGTGATCCTTTCCTCGAAGCTGCCCGTCGTTTCGATCCAACGCGCGTCCAGGAACTCCTGCAACGGGCGCATCCGGAGCCTGCACATGGGAATGAGGTAGATGCAGGAAGACATCATTCCGAGGAGGGACTTGATGGACCTCACCTTGGCCGCGTCGGCCACCAACATCCGCTGCACCTTGCCCAGGATGGTCCTGGTCCTCTCCTCCGACGGGGAGGCCAGAAGGGACACTGTGTTGAGCCTCGCTCCCAGAAACAGAGCGTCTTGCGCGGGTACCAGGTGGGATTTGGCGTAGTTCACGGAGAATCCCAAGTCCGTGAGAAGTTGGACGGTCCTTGCCGTGTGAACCACGGCGAGCTCCCTCGTCTTGGCTCGGATGAGCCAGTCGTCCAGGTAGGGGTAGACGTGGATCCCTTCGCGGCGCAGCTGCGCCGCCACCGGTGCGAGGCACTTGGTGAACACCCTGGGTGCCGACCGTAGTCCGAAGGGGAGGGCTTTGAACTGGTAATGGACCAGAAACCTGAGGAATTTTCGGTGCCCCTTTAGGATGGGAATATGGAAGTAGGCATCCTCCAAATCCAACGACGACAGGAAGTCTCCTTCCTCCAGCTGACCCAGGACGTGCTGGAGGGTGACCATCCGGAACTTTTGCGCCTTGATGAACTTGTTCAGACGTCGCAGGTCCAGGATGGGGCGCCATCCCCCCGTCTTCTTCTTCACGAGGAAGTATCTCGAGTAAACTCCGGAGCCCCGAAGCCTCTTTGGGACGAGTTCGGTGGCGCCCTTCCTGAGCATCGCCTTTACCTCCAGGAGAAGTTGAGGGACGTGAAGTTCTTTCCTGGCCACGGGGGGGACGCGCGGACACCTTCTTTGAAACTCGAGCGCGTGGCCCGGGCCAAGGCGTCCATCACCCAACGGTCGGTGGAGATGGACTCCCACACGCTGACGAAGCTCGCCAGCCGGCCTCCCACCGGGGTGCTTCGGTGGGGGCCCGACCCCACGGCCGGTTCAATCCTGCTTCGACGAGGCTTTGCCGCCTTGACCTCCTTGGCGACGACGGCGGGGTCCGCCAGACTTGCCTCGTCCTCTGTAGGCCTCCTGAGACGACGAGCGGGCCGCTTGACGGTAGGTGGAGAAACCGCCGCCGGAACCTTTGAAGGCGCCCTTGCCTCCGCTGCTCCGAAAGGGCGTCTGTCGTTGTTGCAGAACTCCAAGGGCCCGGGCCGTCTCGGTGTCCGCTTTAATGGCCTGAAGGGAATCATCCACTGTTTTCCCAAACAGGTTGTTCCCATCGAAGGGCATGTCCAGGACTCTGGTCTGAACGTCTTGACGGAAGTCCGTAGCCTTGAGCCATCCACGCCGCCTAAGGCAAACGCCGTTGCCCAACTGGCGGAACCCAGTGTCGGCGATGTCCGTCGCAACGGTAATGGCGTGGTCCGAAGCCACCTCACCTTCCTGCAGGATCTCCAGGGCCTCTGCCCTCTTGTCGTCTGGCAAGAAGTCCAGCAGGGGAGCCAGTTTGTACCAGAGCTCCCTGTCGTAGCGGGCCACGATAGCCAAGGCGTTGGCCGCTTTAATCGTCGTCGCTGCAGACGAGATGACTCTGCGTCCCATAGCGTCCAATTTCTTTCCCTCGCCGTCCGGTGGGGAAGTCGATGTGGAGGCCGCACCCCCCCGCTTTCTTCCTGGCCGCCGCGGAGACGACGGAGTCCGGGGTAGGCTGCGCCCGGAGGCACAGGGGGGCCGTGTCCGGACCCGGTACTTCTTCTCGTACCGGTCTCTTCTAGCTGGCGTCGTGGAAGGTTCTTGAGGAGGGTGAGGCCCTCATCCCAAATGTCGTCCAATAGAGGCACTGCGAGGACCGTCTTCCTCTTGGCCTCGCGCCGCTGATAAAGGAAACCTTCCTTCTTCTTCTCCTCAGGGCAGAGTTGGAAAAGCTCGGATGCCCTGGTGATCATGGAGTGGAACGATCCAATCTCGTCGGGCGGAGAAGCCCTTGTGGGAGGCGACGACGGTACATCCTCGTCGTATACCTCGTCGTCCGTACCCGTAGCTGCCGTGTCAGTCCCCGTATCATCCCCTCGGGTGGACGGGGAGGAGGGCTGGAAGGGACGCAACGGCTGAAAAGGAGGTGGAGGGTGGATCCTTCTTTTCTTGGTAGGGGGAACACCAGAAGGTCCTGGTTCTGGGTTCCCCGACGGGAGAGGTTCCGTCGGCAACGGTAGTCTCGTCCTTATCTCTGAGCATAAGGACTGTATAGCCAACAAAATGGCCGCCGAGTTGTCTCGCGGCGCTGGCAGAGGGGAATCCGACGGGCGATCAGGGCCCCGTCGGTACCCTCGACGATGTCGTCGTCACCTGCGTCGGGATCCATCCCGACGGGCCGGTCTTCTTCCACGCCGAGGCCGTGCTTAAGACCTCGACCAGCTCCTCCTCCGAGGTTGAGGCCGAATCTACGACGACGCCCTGCCCCCCTTTTTCTTCCCCACGGGGGATTTCACGGGGTCCTATCGATGGGCACAAAAGAGGACTCCCTCCGAGGTGGCAGGGAGACTCTGAGCCCCGAGGTCGCCACCGCTGGTGTAGCCTCCACAGGCTGAGCCAGGGCCGTCGCGACAGTTTCGATAGAGGGCTTGGCCGGATGGATTAAGGCCTTCACCACCTTAGGTGCGCTCACCGCCTTATCCTTGAGGGGGGTGACACTGCCTCGCTCCCCCTCCGCCTTCGAGCTCGACCGGGGCCTCTCCAGGAGCTTCGCCGGGTGCTCGGCCTTCCTCTTACCCGACCCAGAGCGTTGGCTCGTGGTTGATGGTGCCGGGGAGGGTGCACCCTGCCTGGTGCCTGTAGAGCCCGACCGTTCGGCGCTCCCGGTGCCAGCGGACCCAGGGTGCTTGGCCTTATGTTGGACCCCCGTCGCCGGGGCGTCCTCAAAGGTCTTAGAAGACCGCTCGGATTTCTTCCTCTTCTTCTTGCCGGACGGGCTCTTCCCTTCTAGCCAGTTGGCGAGACGTTGATGGCGGTCCTTCATGGTCCGCTCCGACATGTTGCCGCAAAACGCACAGTCCTTCTCCACGTGCGTCTTGTCCTCATGTAGGCAGTAAAGACAAAAAGAGTGTTCGTCCTCCTTGAAGACGTTCTGCAGCTGGCATCCAGGGCAGACCCTGAACAGCTTTCCGGGCGTCGAGCTTCCCTTCTCCTGGGCCATGACCGGCGCCTGAGAAACTTCTGGAGTCCTCCAAAAGCGTTAGCTCGACGAAATCTTCACCCTTGAGGGGCGCAGACGAATCCGACACGGGTCCCCATTGATCGGATGGAGAGTCGGTGGAGCTTGAGGCTCTTTTGACCGAAAAAACGAAGTTTTTGAGAAAAAACGTGAAAAAAAAGCACTAACGCTCGGGAGCAATAGCACGAGGATCCCAACACATGAACGTGCGGTAAACATCTGAAGATGGCTGCCAGAGGCGGTGCTTAGGTAGAGGGCAGTCATTGGCTGTGGTCAGTATGACGCAGAGACCAGTGATTGGTTACTACTACGAAAGACAGATCAGAAACGAAACTGATACTGGTTTTTTCTTTACCGAGGATTCCCAGCCTGACGACGGGGAATATTCATGAGCATGTGAATCCATGCCAGACCCCATGCTGGAGAACAATGTTAATCCCTACCCTCTCAAATGGGACTCCCACAATTGGGAGAGGCACTAAAGGTGCCACATTCTTGGAGCCAACCTTACCAGAAGTCTGGCAGGTGTGGCAGCTCCTGCAGTACTTATCTACTTCAGCCCCCATCTTTGGCCAATAAAAGTAGAGTGAGAGCCTTTCCTTAGTCATCTTGAAACTCAAGTGACCAGCCAAAGGAATCTTGTGGGCTAACTGCAAGAACTGTGGTCTGTTCTCTTGGGGTACTACAAGCCGTTTGTTGTCCCCAAGTGCAGACTCTGCTGGTTCACTGTAGAAGAGGCCATCTTCCCAGTGCAACCTATATTTCCCAGGCTCTTGCCCTTCAGCCTGAGCATCTGCCTGGTGGCGAAGATCTTCCAGAGTTGGACATTCTCTCTGTCCCTTACTGAAGTCTGCCCTGTTGGGTCCACCTTCTGCCAGTAAAGACTGCAGCTCAGGATGGTCAACAGGATCCAGATCTCCAATGAGTTCCTGGCCTTCCACTAGCTCTTCTTCAGTGTCTAGTTCAACCACACAGGGTTGTACTACTCTCTCAGCCTCAGCTGCAGTGGGAGTTACTGGTGTAACTTTGGACAACCTAGGGGAAGTCCTTGTTGGCTGCACTGGAGTGCTGGCTGTTGGGTTCTTTTTAGAAGGTTTAGGTTTCCCTTTTTCTTCTGGTTGCTTAGATGCAGCAGCGGACATCTCCAGTGGAGCAGGAGTGATCTCTTTCATCATCATCTCCTTGGGAGTACCTTTCATGGTTCTCTCCCTTGCAGGTCTGGTGAGCTCCTGTAACCTTTTACTAGGGGGTCTGGGGGTATGTGACACTACTCCAAGAGTTTTCAAGTCATTACCCAACAGAACTCTTCCTGGCACCTCACTTTGTATGCTGACAGGTATTTTCACAGTCATGTCATTACACTGGATGAGAACGGGTAATTGGGGAAGCATCTGCACAGGCCCTCCAGCTAACTTGGTGAGGCGTTTGGGTGCTTTAGCAACATCCTCAGCCTGAAAAAAACGATTTGTCCACCACAGTTATGCTGGCCCCAGTGTCCCTAATGACAGGAGTCTCCTGACCAGTCACCTGGACGCTGTCCTTATAATACTCTTTAGTATTATCTGGGATAGAATTATAGACATCTAAATTCTGTTGTTCCCACAAACCCAGAGACACTAAAGAAACACTGGCTGAGACTCCAATGGGTTCATCAGCCAGTAGTAGAAAGTTTCCACTTGCCATTTGTACTTCCTCCTCTGGAGCGAAGGCTAAGGAGACAAGCTGGACCCCCTGAAGGTTTACCGTTACATCTGGGATCTCCTTTCACATGGTCAGTAGAGACACAAACAAAGCATTTACCAAATGCTTTCTGGAATGGTGGCTTGTTCTGGCCTCCTTCTGGTTTGGCACCAGAAGGTACACTAGCCTGATTCGGTTTTCCTTGTGGCTTACCCTTATGGTTCTGTTTGGGGCCCTCTTTGGGATTGGAATTATTAGAATTCTCTTTGGAGTCCTTTTTAGGCTGTTTTCCCTCCTCCTTTTTCTGAGTAGCCCCAGAATCCTTGTGAGTGGCCCTGTTGGCAACCCACAAGTCAGCAGCCTTAGCTAACTTCCTGGAATCTAATTCCTTTGAATCAGCCATGTGCTGTCCGAGCTCAGGAGAGCAGCCATCATAAATTGACTCCAACATTACAAGATTCTTCATTCCTTCATAAGTGTTAATCCTGTAACCCTTAATCCATCCCTCTACGTTTTTCAAACGTTCACTCACCCAGGTAGCCCAAGGGGTACCATCATGCTTTTTGAGGGTCCTAAACCTCTTTAGGTACTGGGAAGGGGTCTTCGCAAATCTAGCTATTAAAGCTAGTTTTACACATTCATAATCCTTCTTATCCACCTCCCCCAACTCCATTACCACATCAGTCGCAAAAGGGGGAAGCCTAGAGAACAACCAAGGAAGTAACTCATTCCCTGTGATGTCCTGGAGCCCATGATTATATTCAAACATTTTCAACCAATCCAACACTAATTCCTTAGGCATCCGGGGTCTTTTGGGACTGGAACTCCTAGAGGAACCAGAGGAGAGAGAAGCATTTTCCACAGACAACTTTTTCATTTCAAGGGCATGATTAAGCTCTATTTCTCTGAGCTTCAACTCAGCTTGCTTCTGCTCAGCTTGGGCATTGATTCTTCTGAACTCTAACTCTTGATTTCGTTCAGATTGAGCAATAAAACGTTTGTACTCTAATTCAAGCTTCATTTTTTCAAGGTCAAAATATGCAGGATTACCTGTGGGACCTGGTATAGGCCCAGTAGGTACAGTTGGCAAAGCAGACAGAGGCTCAGAGTGGCTAACTTCATTAGGTTCACTTTCCTCTTCTGATTCATTATCAATACTTTGATTCAGATCAATACCATTACTGTTTTCTACATTTGCTGGGGGGGGGGGGGTAGATTCCTCTGTACCACCCAGACTTTGGTTTTCTAACAATCTTTCTACAAGTTCTATTTTCTTGCCCTTCTCAGAGAGATTCTTATGTCTACACAACACTTTTAAGCAATCAGCAGTTTTGGCAGACAATGATTCTAGGGTATAACTCTCCATAGCAGACATAGTTAGAAAATCAGCTTTTTAGTGCTAAGCTTTGTGGTTAGTTGTCCTAAGGTATTCTAAAGCACACTAAAGTGTATACTCAATACAAATCCCACCGCTGCCACCAGTGTTAGACAGAAACCTGTGCAGTTCCCTCTGGGACCACTGCAAAAGATTTAAGACTACAGGTTTTTTGCCAGTAAACCCAATTGGTAGCGGTCTGCACCACCCAGATTTACCTGGGAGCTGTGGCTGAGCAGTCAGACTTCTCTCAAGAAGAGTTAGGCAGTATACAGAGCATGCATAATAGGTCAAGAGAGCACAGTAGAACAAGCAAACACTGACCAGAGCTTGGTGTAAAAGAGATATAATTATTTATTTAAAAACACATCTAGTAAACACACTGGCACTAATATCAAGCAGTTCAAAAACACGGTCACTAAAAGATATACACTCCCTTAAACGGTTTTTAGACAAGTCTTAAGTAAAGCAACACTTACTTTCAGACAGCAGTGAGCGCTTAACGAAGATGGCACTCTAATAACTTGGTTAAAAAGGGAGAGAAAGGCAAAGCGTAGATTGAACAGGTCCCAACACTTTAAAACGAACACAGTAAGAGAAGAAGGCAGGTTAAAACCGTGAAGTTAAAGTTCAGAAAGCTGGACCCACTTTAAGAGGATCCGCGAGGAATGTGTCCAAGGTCACACGGTAGAAAGTGCACCGAAGTCTCGACAAAGGTTCAGAAAAGTGTTGGACAACAGAAAGGGACCAGTTAGATGGTCAGGCGGCCAGTCCAGTCCAGAAGGTTAAGGAGTTACTGTCACCTTGTAGCACTCTATAGAAAGGGATGCCTGGCGGACACAGTACCTTAAAAATTGGGAGAACGCTCCAGCGGGGGCAGTTGTTCCTGGCAGCGGGTGCAAGACGGTGCTTCGTCCGGGGGAAGAGAGGATCTCGTCGTGTAGGAAAGCAGAAGGACGTTGCACTGCCAGGGAAGAAACCAGCCGCGGAGTTCTCAATTAAAAGGACCGGTCCTTTTATTCCCGGTGCAAGGGTAAGTGGCTATCCGGTTGCCGGGGTGCTTGGCACGGGCAATTCGACCACTTGGACGTCTTGGAAGCGAAAACGAAGGTAAACTGGTTGTTCCCACCAGTCAAGGGAAGAAGACTCTCCAGCAGGGAGATCTCCTCTGTCGTTGGGAAGTGGTGAGTCGGTTCAGCAGGGCTCCACCGGTGGTGTCGTCGTAGCAGGTCGGCTCAGCTTCTCCCTCTTCGGATTTTCAGGTCCTGTGGCGACTTCTGAAGTTCCAGTCCCAAAAGCCCTGCTTTTATGCAAGAAACCCCCATTCATTCAGCCTAGCTGTCAATCAAACATGCTAAGTGGTGAGCGGGTGGCTCACCACTTGGGCTAATCACGCAAGAGTGCGACTTGGGTTGGCAAGGCAACTTAGTCCAAGGTGCCTAAACCCCCTCCCACACCCCCTGTGGTACCCAGACAGAGTGGCACCACTTCGGAAGGCTTCTGTGTAGAAGCCCGCCAAAAGTGGAACAAAGGGCTCGACCTTTGGTTTGGAGTTACAGAGGCGAACACAAACGCCATTTTAAAACCGAGTTCTGGCACAAAGACCCTACCGGTGAATTAATATTAAGTAAATAAACCGGCTGTATCTTTAACATTGCACCAAAAAGTGGTGCCAGTAAAATACATGGGAAAATCCCATAGAGAATATTCTTAAGGAATATAACAAGTAGTATCCACTGCCACCAGCCAAAACTCGACGAGGGGGGACGGGACAGTACCCCCTCGAACAACAGACCCAGGGGCATTCGAATTGCCCCTACCAGTACGTCCACAATATGATGGGTTGTAGTGGTTCTGTTAGTAATTTGGGACTAGTAAAGCCAATGGTGACTTTACATGCCCTGGGAGACAGAAGTCATTCCCAGTGTATGGAGTCTATGGTGGGGGTCACCTAGGACACCACTGTGTAACTGCACCGAGGGTGCTGTGTAACACACATAGAAAAAAACACATGAGATCCTATGGAGTGAAAGACCCCATAGCCCATAAAACACATAGATCAACAAAGGAATACCCCAAATCATGTCCAAGAGTGCGAGGAAAAGAGTCTCACTCTTGGCAGGAGAAAAAACAAACTCCAGAAATCCAGCAAAGCTGCTGGGGGACTCACTAGGTTAGGAAATCCAGCCTAAACAGAGAATTCTCCCTAACAGATGGTTTTTGAGAGGTTTTTGATGAGCCTATCGTCGTTGAGCTGCTCGTCAATGGTGTTTTTGCCACTGCAGAGACGCAGCCTTTAGTGGGCGCAACCCTGTGGTGGGTTTTTCACTACTTATACTTCTTGTGTGGCCTTTCCTCCAGACTTGACCTTTTCTGAGAAGGGGGCCTACTCAGATAGTTTGGCCAGTGCCACACTTTTGGAAGACTCTACCTCGGAGAGTGAATATTTTCCTTCATTTAACAAGCACACTAATCTCCTGTGTCTGTCTCTCAGCATTTTGGCGCTGAAACCTTGGCAGATGTCCCATTCCTCAATGGTATGGTTAGGGTGAAAGCAGTAGATACAATCCTCATGCTATAACCCATAAACACATTTTTCAACCCTCAAGTGCAGCAGGCCATAAATAGGGACTTCTTAGATGTGCTCTCTAATCCTGAGTCAAATTAAATCCTAAAGACTTATCTGAAATCCAAAATACGTATTGAAGTTTGTAGAAAATAAATCATTCTCCTAAGAGAAAGGTGTATAGACTCCTCTCAGCACAACCTGTGGTTGGAATCTGAACATGGCTTCCACGGGTGGGGCTTGACACTGAACGTTGCATTTGCTGGGACCAAAGGCACCCGTGGTTAAAAGTAGGACGTGTGTAACCAAGGATACCCCGATTGAAAACTGGGAATATTCAAAGCATGTGAATTTATGAAAGATCCAATGCTGGAGAACAAAGCTTTTTATAGCCTTCAGTTGTTTGATTGGGTCTTTCACAAACTGTGATTGTGGTTTTCTTTTTCTGTATTGCCTCGCATGAACCCACCTCCCTCATCCAAGTCAGGAGTACAACTCGAATTCCCTCCCTGCTTACATATTCTCCACCCCCTTGACACTATGGCTGTACGGAAGTTTCCTATGAGCACTGTACTGGGCACTCTTGTTTTTCTCTTTCCATTGGTCTTCTGGATTATAGTCCTCAAATCTTTTCTGAGGGGTTGGATGGTATGGCATGTCATATTGTCACTCAAACTTTGTGTTTCTCCATCTGCTGAGGGGTTTTGGATTATCAGCATAGCCCCTGGCATAGACAGGTGCCTTTGAAATGCCCTTTTTAGGTTGCATGTTCTGTCCCTGAATGTCAGTCAAACTGGCTAAATCATCTCACTGTTGAATCATACGCTGTAGTTCTTGTTCCCTTAACCAATTTGTGTTTTGGCTCACTAAAACTAGTGCTTTCACTCCCTCTCATGTCCACTAATAACATGCTAAGTGTACCACCCCACCCATATATTGGATTTCTCTACATTCCTCTGTATCTGATAGGGAAATCAGGTCTCCTGTGTGTCTGTGTGAGTTTGGGGAGGAGAGATGGTGTGTCTGGCGCCTTCTATATTCTCAGTATGGCTAGGTATACCAAATCCACCAGCATGACTTTGAGAAATTTTTGGCAATGGAGAGGTAGTCTCAGGGATTGGGTAGAATCTTCCCTCTTGCATGAAATGTATCTGTCTGTGAGTCTTAAGACTGTGAATCGGAACTTGCTAGAACCGCTATGATTTCCCTTCTCAATCTAGCATTATGATCCATTTCAAGCATTATCTTCTGTTTTCTTTGCACATGCTTTTACCTAGCCTCATTCAGACTAGTCTGGCTTGTGTTAAATGCCCCAGTTCTGTAAGTCAGTGTTTCTCTCATGTTTTGTAATTACTTCTGTAAAGAATCCTTTACTTGCTGATACATGTGTGTTTCTTCATCTGACTCCTAGCTAGTAGTCTGCTTCTCTGCATTAATTCTTGTTCAGCCTCTGCTTTCGGAGTTCGTCACTTATGAGATGAGCTGGTTTATTTCCTGAATAGAAACAACTTTCTCTTGGGCTAACTGAGCCCTTTGCATCTTAATGATGTTTATAACATTATGTATCTTATCCAATTCTGTGACTCAATGTCCTTCATGACAAGTTTTGTAATTGCATCTTGGCACTCTTTCAATGTCTTTTTTATATTCTAAATGTAAATGTCATCTAGTAAGGCATCTGTATAAGTGGTTTGGTTAGTTATTTTGGTTGGTTATTTGGTTGGTTTGGTTAGTTATTTTGGCCACTAACCCATCATCTGTCTGAAGACATTGGGCCTCATTACAAGTCCGGAGGTAACCCTGCCGGTGCTACCGGTGGCTTGGCGCAGGACTCGTAACCTTTTACCGGTGCCTGACTTCCCGGTGCCACCGGGAGATTACAAGTCTGGTGGCCCGGGAAGTCAGACGCCTGTAAAATGTAAGTCCCCATGCCCATAGAGTCCTATAGCACTCTATGGGAGTGGGGACTCGGAAGCACCGGCACCATTGCTAACGGTGCCGGCGCGTCTGTGAACGGTCTGCCTACCGTGGCTGCTGCGCCCAGCAGGGTCAGGCCTGTCGGGCACAGTGGCCCCGGCAGGCAGACTCCTAGTTTGCTGGTCCGGAAAACAATGGTGCTGGTGAGCTTACCGGCACCCTTGTTTCCAGATTGGCAAACTTGTAATGAGGCCCATTGACTATGAATGTCATTAAGATGTGAGAGAATGGTCTCTAGGCACTGTTGGTTTCTTGCGCAAGTACTAATTCTGCAGATGCCTTTTGGATATAATCTGTAAAACAGTGCAAATCATGTGAGCTTTTAGCTTACTTATTCTCCGCCATTTGCAGGTGAAAAAAGAGATGCGATTAAAGATTGAGAAATATCCGGGCCGAAGTTTTGCACCATATGTTTCATATCACACTTACATGTTTCTGGATCCTGCGTCTGCTTCAGACCGTACATCTAGTTACAGCATGGCCATGAGCCAAGTCCAAATCCGCCCTGACATTGTGTGACGTCATGGCTGTATTGCAACAAATCTGGTCAATCAATATATTAAAAAGGCCAACCGGCAACCACCATGGAAAATCATCCATTAAATCGTTTACTTTCTTTTATTTTTAAAAACATGACATTTTCACTTCCAGTGCATGAATACCAGTTATGCCATCCACCTAATATCCCGGACAAGCCCCAATGTATGTATAAATATATAGACAAGGACAATTTCCTAGAGCAAAAGGCTTGCACTAGGGCTAATTAGAATACCCAAAATGCATTGCTGATGTGGCTCTGAACTGGAGGTGAACATCTAGCGTGACTTGGCTCAAATGAATAATACTGCTTTCACATTTCAGGTGAAAGTGTTTTTTTCAAGCCTTTTTAAACCTACCATAACTTTATTGGTGCTATATATATATATATATATATATATATATATATATATATATATATATATATATATATATATATATATTATATATATATAATATATATATGTATATTATATATATATATATATATATATGCATATACACACACACACATTATTTGATTGATTCCACTAGGGTGACATAATTAGCTTAATATACCTAATGTACAATCACACCCCACATATCTGGGTAAGAAAAACAGACCGTGTATTCAAAAACTCAATTTTCTTTTGAAGAAATAAATCCACTTCAAACAAAGGTGGTATTCTGCTTCATACTAAGGAAATCACTATAATGTTATCCGCTCATAAACAATTGGTCAACAAGACAGATTTTCCCTGCTTATATAAATCTTATAAAGGTCTGTTCACGCAAGCACTCATTACCATAATCAATTCAAGGTATATCATACTCCAAAAGATACTAGGCATTCTAGATGTTTCTATTGCTTATCATCTTTAATATCTTAAAGCATTTCAACATGAGGAATGACATTTCGGTTTAAATTTGTCAAAATAGAGTCTTCATTTTCTCCCAATGACATCCAACATTTATAATAGGACTACGCTCCTTACATAAAATGTGGTACAGGGGATTCTTACATGTGTATACAATCTTCTCTGAATGTGTATGCAGCTTCTCATGAAAATGTATGACTTTAAATGAACATGTGTGCAGCTTTCAGTCTATATGCGTGTGTGTACATCTTTCAATCTACATGTGTTTTTAAGCTGGAGGAATGTCAGTGTATTTCAAGATAAGGGACTGAAGGGGTTTACCACTTTGCAAAATTTTCTAATAATAGAATTAATTACTGATGTGCCAACATCTAATTTATGACCGAGAGTTATACCAGCTGCTAATTCACATGATATCATATTAGACAATAGTCTGTAAGGTAATGTAACGTGTAATTTGTATAGCGCCTTTCGCCATTGGTATGGTCACAAAGTGCTGTAGGTTGAATGCCCTTGGGGAGGACCGAAGTCCAGGTATGGGAAATTCAAAGAAGTACTAGTGTGCATGTGTGCATTTTAGCCAATATAAGGATTTGAGGGAATGGCCAAGTCCCTGCTAGCCACCCATGTCGAGCTGACTACAATATTGCCTGCGTGATTCTATGTTGGCAAGAGTCAAGGATTCTATTTAATGATGCTTAATTTTACAAAAGTAATATGCATTCAAATGCACAAAATACTTTCACTTTTAAGTTGCGCCTCTCAATACAAAAATGCATTAGGTTTTAAGGAAATTAATCTCACATGGTACTCATTTTAAAAGGGAGACACTGGGCCCCATATTCAACACTGCACCCGTATCTTTGTCACACTAGTATAATCCCCTTCACTCCCAGCTTTCTATTCCCGAATTTACCATGGATTTTCTATAGAGAAAATGTGAAGTTATATTGGGGTTTCTAATTACAACGTAAATGTGGTTTCTCATGTTGGGTACATGCCTTAGACCCTCAATCTGGAGCTGCTGCTTCATCAAGATGCCTTTTCAGCTGGCTGCCTGGAACCCACTTTCCAATATGGGTTGACAGCTCTCTCTGGAAGGGATTCTGTCTCCCGCCTGCCTGGCATAGTCATCCAAAATGGTTTCAGTTCTGCTCTCCTAGCTACCTCCTCTCTGTGATGAAGCTATTAAATATTCTTCGGTTCCTTGTGTCTTTGGAAGCAGAAGCTCTTGGCCCTTGAGTCCCATGACTGCAAAGGGAGAGGTAAACTCACTCTTAATGTGAGATAAGTTTGATTAAAATGTGCTATTTTAATGAAATACAGATCACTATACTCTATATGGCAAGGGAACAATTAAAAATGTGACATGTTCCTGTGCAATGGATATTTCCAGGGATAATCCTTGCTTCCTATTTATCTTCATTTTTGTCAATTATTCCTAAGCGACATTTATATAGGTTACAAGATGTGATTTTTATGTATGAAATGCAATTTTATTTAGGTTAGTAGGGCCTCCAGGATGATATGATATGTCATTAAAGATGCACCTGTACACAAGTGTTTCTAGGCGCGATGGAGATATGACTTTATAAATGATAAAAATTTTAGGACAAAATGCACACATGTAACTTTCCTATCCAGTATGCAAGTAAAGAAATGTTGCCTTTGGTCCACAGAGGTCACCATTGATATATCCCATGTACATTCTTCTTCATAATATGAATACATGTCAATTTAAGGTTTCTTTTGCTTATTCATGGATATCAAATAAGCTGTCACATGACTTCAGCTAAATGGATTTTATAATTAGCATATACTGGGTGGATGTGACAGGTTTCTTTGAAGTTATACATTAGTCAGCCATCGGAAGTGCTTTTATTAGGCCCTGGCATGGAACTAGTTGAATAGTATGAATATGATGGTCCTGTATGATCTCTTTCTTGTGATGCTGCTTGGGTGAGGTGAATACCAGTTACTTTTTCAGGCATTCTTCATTTCAAGTGAAATAATATACAGTGTAATTCAAAGTTAAATGAAACGCATAGACAATGGAACTTTCAATAATGCCTCATTTCTACCTTACACTTCGCATTATTTTAGTAAAAAGGAAATGTATTGCAAAATACTATAATTTAAAAAAAATGATAAGTTTGTAATATACATGCGGATTTATCTTCTATACTGCAAACCCAGTATAAGTACAATGAATTACATTGATGATGTAAACTCCTAGAAAAGTAGAAAGAACAATTTTTTTTTCTATAAATCATCACTTGCAAATACATTTGAATAAAACTAATGTTTATATAACAAAAAATTGGTATACTCCATTGGCTCCAACAAAGTACTTGTGTACAGATCCTATGAGTTCATAATAGTCAATTTCTATCAAACATAATTACCTCGCCTAATATGCGATTGCAAACCAAATGTATTATTTTAAAATCCATAAAAATCATCACTGTACTAAGGTTATAGCTCGAGACTGGTCTGGGAAAGATAGATGTCATAAAGAAAAGACTGTGGCTTAACAGTGTCTCTTCCTCTTTACAAATAGAAAACATGAAGCAACAGTGACTTCTTATATTATTATAGCTCCATGCCAAAAGGCACAAGTCTCGCCCTAGTAGGCTGATGACCTCTTTAGTTTATACACCTCTTTGCCTCATTACTCCGTGATGGGCTTAAAGGTTCCATCCAAGCAGAACTGCAACTAAGAAATATTCCATTATATTACTTAGAATGATAATTGCCATTTGTTACTGAAGGGAGATTTTACAATTCAATCAAACATGTAAATAGATACTGTCATATTGGCGTAGTGAGGGCTTGTTAAGAAAAGATTAATTTAATTATTTATATGTTACACACCCGACTATTCCAAGTTTTTATTTACAACCAAAAGTACACAAAAACAAGAATTGCCTGCCTGGAAGACCTATTGTGAACTCTATAGCCTCATTAACTGAGCCTTTGTCCAGCTGTGCAGATTTCTTTTTATTACCCTTCGTGACAAGCCTCCCATTATATGCTTAAGACGATTGAGAGGTTCATAACAGACTGCAGGATGTCCCTTGGAAACCTGATTTTGTTTTAGTTACATTAGATGTTCCCCCCCCCCCGTACACTATTTTTGGTCACAGTGATGTCTAAAAGCTTCAAAATTCTCTTCTAGAAATCGATCTGCCTCTTGCAGACAATATACTATCTCTTGAAAGGTCAAGAATCTAAGTGTGCAGGAGAGAGAGGCTGACAGAGGGGTGACATTTTTCACTAATATTTATTGAGATGCTAAAGAAAAACCTATCAGGCCCTATCACTATTAGGGGTTTCCCTCCCTCAACCAAAACTAGAGGAACTGTCAGAATGTCTGTCAAACAAATTTACTGTCATGTGTCCAAACCTATCTCTAGCACTTAGACTCTACAACTAAGAATATCGAATAACATAAACGTTCTCCTACAAGGGGAATTACTTCCTTCTCATGGTGGATTCTGAGAGTTCTTCATGAAAAATGTCCAATGGTTATCAAGCCAGGGGGAATGACTCGCTTCCCCTGACATTGATATCCTTTTCCACAAAGGTTCACACAAGTAAATAGATCCTGATCCTGAACAATGTCTCCCTTCTCCTGAATTGGATAGGGACTTCCAATTCCTTTCACGGTACCAGGTGAAATGGCTCTCTTCCTCTAATGTCCTCTGGTTCACCTGGTATGTTACACAGTCATCTAATATAGTTTGCCATTCTTTCCAAGTGTAGGCAAACTCTTTTTTATTGGTATTCTCTTTGGATGGGCTCCATGCTATTTCACATTTCCTTTGTCGCGGTACCAGACCGTTCTATTTCGTTCAGCTGGCTTCGCCTCACCACTGAATTGAGGAAGATTTTCAACTTGGCTCAGTTCTTTATTGTTGGGGTCCTTAACCTTTCTCTGGCGGTGAGTGGCTTTGGGCTTGTCAATGATGCGAGGAAGCTTTCCTCGGATGCACACTATGTTTACTTCACACACCAGGAAATTCAATTCAAGATGCTTCCTCTTTCGATCCACCCCAAAATATTCACAATATCCTGAATTCTGAATTTCTCAGTCAGACAAATTGCTCTTAAGAATGTGATTTCATCTCAATATGTAAAGAAATGAGTTCCAGGGGCAACACGTTTCTCTTGGAAGCAAGGCTACACGGTGCAACACAGGTATGAATCCCGATACCACACTTAGAAACCACTCGCTGGTGTTAAGCGCGTTATAAATGAACAATACATTTTTTTTTAAAGAATTAAAAAAAAAAATGAGTTCCAGGTTCATCAAGAAAGGCTATTCCAGAAAGGTTGTAAATCAAGCATTTACCAAAGCTTCACAGAAAAGTAAATAGGAACCTGTTGTTTCTAAAACTAAATCAGATTTGTATCATATAAGGCTCATCTCTACATTTGTGTAATATAAGAAATTAGTACTAATGATTTTGTTCTTTGACTCTTAGTATTTCAAATATAGATTTAAAATGCAGCTGGAATGTGTACAACGTTATGAATTACAAAACAAGAATTTTCTGTTCATTGTTGATTTTATCTTTGTTCTTCTTATTATACAGACATAATCATCTGATATACAGCCAACACGTGTTTTGACCTATACATATTCAGGTCTTCCTCTGGGCTGTTATTCATACAATATCATGCATAAACATGTTCAAAATTCATTGGAATAACAATATTGACAAGAAATAAATGGTTCATACGAACCAAAAACGCCTAATCACAATCGAATCACAAAGTGCGATGAGTAGAAATAAAATATATACAAATAACATAAAATAACATTGTGTAAAATGAGTGATAACATTATCATATGTCCCAATGCAGTCTATTGACCATCATGTTTAGTTAACAATTTCCTATTGTAGCACCAAATCACTACACTCTAATATATGCTCATACCATAAGAGATGTAATTGCTTCTCATTCCCAACAGACTCCTCACATGATAGCAATAACTATTACACTAGCCACCTCTTTGAATGAACTACTAAACCAAGTCCTAATCACCAGGCCATCACTTGATCCCACCACCTGATGATAAGAGGGTGTCCACATGTGTATTTTACAACCATCACCGAACTTATGCTCCACACCTTCCGTGATACACCAAAATTAGACACTTTACCGTAGACAGATCCTTGCCTCAGTAGATCTTGAGTCAATCCTAATTACAACACATAAAATCATAATAACGAATACCATAATCTCCCAATCAAATCTATACGAATCTGCATGTCTGTAACTCAAAGGTTGCAATAATAGCTTCTAAATAAAAAAAATCTAAACTTACTATAATGCTCTTCGCTAACTAGCATATGTATGCTGTCTCTTAGTCTTCTATTAATCTTTTATCAGTCTTTAATTGTAAGCCATATTAACAAAAAAACAATCAATTCTCATCCCAATACTCAAACTCACTCTTAGTTCGAACCGCTCACTTTCCAACTTAAATACTCACACGTGAAACAATAAAATCAGTGTGTTTACGCGTGAGCTACTTAATCTGCAGCTTTCATGTTTTCTGAAAGCCGTGAGGCAGCCATTTTGAATTTGCAGCACTATACATAATACTTGTGACGTCATACGCAATGTGCCGCGTCACTAACATCGCAGTCGTTTGTTTAAACCATCGCAAGCCCTTTTTATTATCTTTGATCTTTTCCTCGACCTGCCATCCGTAAGCCACAATGCCAACTTTATTTTAAAACCAAAAAGTAACCGTTCAGCACACCAATGATAAATCAATGTCAATAATGCAACCTTAGCATGATATTTGGTCTGTCATGGTCCTCACGTCCCATCTCATTATGAGGATTCTTATTACCAATACGATGTTACTTTCATGCTGATTAATCAACACAAATTATTCTTACTGGAAGAAATCCTAATAAAAATTCACACAACCACATATAATCCTGGCAATATATTTTTCCGACCCACAATAACATACAATCATATCCTTAGCAGATATTAACCACAAAATATCTAACTCACTAAACCAAAAATAAAAACCATACCTCAAAATTATTCCACTACTGACTTTTTAAGATTTCATTGTAATGGCTCCCAAGTATCCTCAATTTTGAGACACCCTCTGTCACCCATAGTAAAACCAATGTTGCCACTTGATATAATTTTCTCACCAGCAAAGAATTATTCTACTGATCACTGTTCATGACAAATAGGGCAAGGCCCATTTCACTTCGCACAGTCAGTCCCCATTCTAAACTTTTCTGTACTTAATAATACCATAAGAAATTATTTATTTCATGGTCTGTGTTCAAACCTGACAGAATTGTCCTACATTTACAAATCATTTTGGCCTCTAGTCTCCTTAACATTTTTTCTCTGTTCCCCCTCTGGGGTCTTTACTAGCCACCTTCAGACCTGTAAACCTGATTCCCATTTTATCCTCCAATTCATGACATTGCTGCCATTGTGACAGCAGTGGTAATCGTACATCCATTCTTTATTAGAGCATTCATGCAATCCTCACACAAAGCTCTCATATTTTGCTTCCAATGTAAATCAATCCACAAACACAGGTAATTCCATAAACAACACATTTTGTCTTGCAATTAATAAAGTCTGTAAGAATCTGTTCTTCTTTGATATTAATTGTCAAACTGCGACTTTTTTTGGTGTAACAACACATACTACAATTCCCACACTCATGAAAGCATGACAACCCCTGATGTAACCAAGTTTGTCTGGTTTCTATTGGTTTTTAGAAAGGAAGAACACAAAACATTCTTTAATGTTGAGGCTTTTGTATACACAATAGTGGGTGTGGTACCAATGTAATTCACAAGATCAGGGTCCAATGTTAACAAATGCCAATGTTTTTTCATTAGACCATATAATTTGTGGCTCTCAGTTGAGTATTGTGTCACCATCCTTACTAGTTGTGTATGCAAAAGACAAAAGGGTAGTCAATTGAAAAGAATGGATTTATTGAAACCAAAGGGAAACCCAATACTGTGTATACAAAAGTCTCAACATTAAAGAATGTTTTGTGTCCTTCCTTTCTAAAACCAATTAAAACCAGAAAACTTGGTTACATCAGGGGTTGTCCGGCCTCCTCCCCTGACACCCATCAGCCCTTCCGTCCCAGGCACACAACAGCACTTGCCCATACCTTGTACTCCCCCTACTATCACCTGCACTTCTCTTCGCTGCACTTGCACGTCCGACTGCCACAAGGCATAGTAGTATCACGATTGCATATGTACTGTCATTTGGCATTGTTATTTACTTCTCTTGTTCCTTCCCCATATTGCCGTGTTGCGCCTGTAAATACTATTTTGTAGTATAGGCGCCTAATAAAAGCTCCACTAATTGAAATAAACATTAATGACTGACATAGTACACTCCACATTCAATGGTCCATATGCAAATAGGTGTACTGTGCAACCACATGGGACCTGTCGTGTAACCCTGATAATTGTGTCACTGCTGAAATAAATGATGCACCCATCCACTGTACCCAATTACATGCTCCCATGTCAGTCCCCCTTGCAGGTTACTCCCGATATCTGCAGCTCCAATGGTTGATGACTCCCCCGAGGAATCCCCAGACACCACAGGAGGTGGCACACAGTCGTGCCCACATCCGGACCCGGGTGGCAATTGAGCGCACATTTGGCCCGCAGAAGGTACGCTTTGGATGTCTACATCGTATAAGGGGTGCAAAGTGGACAAGGCTGTGCTGGCATGCACCATGTTGCACAACATATGCATCTGGCATAAAATATCCCTGCCTCCAGATGTGGACATGCCCCCCCTGATGATGATGCAGTGCCTGCAGTTGGCACACATGAGGTAACTGTGCGTGCAGATGCCAGATGGGGTCGGATTGCTCGCCAAGAGCTAATTGAGAACATTTTCTGATGCTGCCTACCACTATGCCTAGCAATGCATCCTTCACTGTTAATTGCACACAATAAAGACATGCACAAAATAAATAATGTCTGATCAAGGATTCAAGAGAAAAGTATTTATATATATGTATATATTTTTTATTTGTAACTTTTAGTTTCATACAAAAAAGACAAACTTTTCGTTACAACTATCAGTTCCTTTTATTCATCTCCTCTTTCGTTCCTTTCCAGAAATGTCATTTTACTATTATTTTTCCAGTTCCAATGCGTCCATAAAATTCATTATTGCACAAGTCAGTCTAGTGTTAACACTCGACATCGAATACACCCACCATTCTTCCATGTTCTCATTCTGTGGTGCGAACTTATAGAGATACTGAGAACGTTGTGTTGAAATCTTGGTACTTTCGATCAGTAGATGTTTCACTGTTTCTTTATGAATACCACAATACCTACACTTGTTATCTAGTGTTCTAGGATCTCGTTTTAACAATTGTATTTCTTTAGTCTTATACAGATTTAGACGCAGACGCAAAAACTTATCTCGATGATACCGAGATGGAAACCTAACTAAATATTTTGGTATCACATCGAGTTTCTGTGAAGCTGTGCCAAAATCCATAGTCGAGGCTAGTGTTTTTTCATCATTCATGATCCAATTCCTCTGACACAGTTTACTTTTTACAGTCTGTGGTCTTGTTAGTATCGCTTCCCATGACACGCCCGCATCTTCAATTATCAGGGACAATTTTGTTGCCCAACTATTTAGTAGATAGGCTGATGGATGTTTTGACTTTGTCCTCAGTATATCATATTGGCGTGTTCCTGGTACCAGTTTGATTTTTCTAAGGATCATTATCGATTTCCACAGAACCGTTCCATAGAGTGATTCAATCCCTAGTTTGTATCGGATTGATGTTATTGATAAATTCTGTGGTAAACCCAGTATACTCTGCCAAAATTTTCCTTCTAACTTTGTCAGCCTGCTTCACTTCCAAATGAGATTGCAGAAACCACTTTTTGGCGATAAAAGATCAGAACAGGTTTGAAAGTGAATTTGCCAAACGCTGCATGAAGTTTTGCTCCCTACGTTGCAAAAGTCTGCATCCGGGCAAATAGATTTTAAGGCCGATACATAGAATTAATGAGCGCTGAAGATTTCCGGGCAAGCGTGCGAAAGCATACGAAACGCAGCGCAAGTGCGAAAATCGCAGCGAAACCCGCGCACATCGATTCATGGAAGTCCGTGCGCGTGTAAATCCATGGATGTGCGTTGAAATCCTGCATGGCGTACGCGGGCGCACACTTCACCAAACAGGGTGCGCTAAGCGCACAGCGAAAGCGCACATAGCGCGGCACACACAACAAAAGTAGGCGGAACACGGGGCGTAACACGCGGAATGGGGAACAACGCGTGAAAATGTGGGCGTTACGGGGGAAGTACAGGAGGCAAATGCGCGGAACGCCCACACGCGCGCCTACAACACATATTCATGGAATCGAACAGGGCTAATGCGTGCGTCAAAAAAATGCGCTAATCCGGAAACACGTACGCCTGCTGGACCCACGCAGCATAAAAGTGCACGCAAACAACAAACAAGCTCAGACGCTACGATGAATATACCGTTCCTCGCAGCAGTGGTCGTGGGATACCGCAGGAGGAGGAGGAGGATAGTCAGGGCCAGAATTTTTACACCCAGGACCAGCCTTTTTAGGATGCCTGATGACCAGGTGTATGGGAGGTACAGGTTTCCACCTCACATAATACTCGACCTGGTGAGTGAGTGGGAGGATGACCTCACATCACCCACCCTGTGCTCCCAAGCACTGAGCCCCTTGGAAAAGGTGCTCAATGTACTGCACTTCTTGGCTACTGGGTCATTTCAGCGGACAAGTGCCATAGTGGGGGGGGTCACAGGCCACGCAGTCATGCTGCCTACACCAGGTTTTGGCCATCATGACTGTACGGCCATCAGTCCGCAGGCACATATACCTGCCCAGAACACCTGCAGAAAGGCAGGCTGTTGTCCAGGATTTTTACGGGGTGGCACACTTCCCCAAAGTGCTAGGTGCCATTGATTGCACCCATGTGGCGCTACGTCCTCCTAGGGCATCAGACCACATCTATAGAAACCGCAAGCGCTGGCATTCCATCAACGTGCAGGTAGTATGTGATGCCAAGGGAAGCATCACCTCAGTATATACCAACTATCTAGGGTCCACCCATGACAGTTTCATATACAGAATGTCAACCCTAAACCGGGACATAGAAGCTGGGCGGCATGGCGATACATGGCTGCTTGGTGAGTATAAATGCCACTGCACATGCATGCATGTCAGATACTGAGTAATGTCACAACCCCACTAATGATACCCATCATCACATCCCCAGGAGACAGTGCCTACCCTCTGAGCACCCACATGATGACGCCAATTCGGAACCCCACCACACCACCCGAGGTAAGATACAACACAGCCCATATTGCAACCCGGGGCATAGTGGAGCGCACATTTGGAGTGCTCAAGTCACGCTTTCGCTCCCTTGACCGTTCGGGTGGGCAGCTGCTATACGCTCCCCCAATAGCGTGCAGGATCAGAGTGGCAGCATGTGTCCTGCACAACGTTGCAACACGCCGGGGCCTGCCGGTGGACATGGTGGTGCCCCCACATCCCCAACCACATGCACGGCCGCTGCACATGGGAGGGGAAAGGGCACGTGGTGAGGCAGCCCGTACGCAGCTGGTGGCTAATTACTTCACCTAAAATCACACCCCTGTGGAGTGCACACAGCCCTGGCACATACCAGCTGACAATCAATGATGATGACATAAGGGACAGTCAACTGTCACAACCATACCAGCCTGACATGGGTCACCTGGAAGTGTTACATTGTGTGCATCCCTACCTACCGAAAGACAACCAATGCTGTGTCATTAAAAGACATACATTCATGCTGCATGAATGACTACCCCCTAGCAAAATACAACATAAAAATAGCGCCATGTCACCCAACCCCTCCCCATCTCCGCCACCCAACACACCATGGCATGTCATGCAATGTGAAAGCAAACAAAGCAATGCACAAGACCTGACACAAGTGTCACAAAGTGCACTGTCCCAAATGGAAACAGTCCACAGACAATATGCTCCCAGTAATCAATAACAAACAGCACACATGACCAAATACTTACCACCAGCACAATACAGCAACACAGCATGAAACATTGCAAAAACATGACAGTACAAAGTCAAAGTAGTAGTAGTCTTACAACCTGAATAAGCCATCACATCGACCCCTTACAACTGCAGAGTGTTGCTGCCACGCAAATGTGTCAGTGTACTGCATACAACATGAACTCCATCTGCAAAGGAGACGGCCTTGTGAAGACATGAAGAAGGTACCTGCGAATTTTGAAGAAGACATGGATGCACAAGCACATATCAATACACCATGCAGTGTTCAATACAACAACAATACCCACTAGGGATGTCCACACAGTATTGACTACAGACTGCCCACACAGCTCATGGGAGCCCAATGTCACCGTGTAAGTCACTGTCACTTGGTCACACCCTTTGCAAGCCCATGGAAATGGCAAGCAGGAGGGGTGTGTGTGTCACGAACCCAAGCATCTAACCCAAACTCAGGACAAGCCTGCATGTACCCAGCCGGAATACACAGTGGATGCCCACAGGAGCCACACAAGGCAACACACTGTAAAAAAAAAAAAAATGGCCATGTGGGGGAAAAGGGGGGGAGGCCACCCAGGAGGTTCGAGGACAGGGTGCACACCAACACCCACCTGCGTGTATGTTGTGAAAAAAAAAAATACCTCCATGGGCTCATGGGAGGCAGCCCACGCAAAACCCTGGTATAGTCCTCCATGGCAGCAAGCATGCGGTCTGGAAGGTCTGATTCTGGAGGATGATAGTGCGGAGATCCCCATGCAGCACCCACGGGTTGCCTGCATTTCTGCACGCATGGCCTCGCGTGATGCCCGGATCTCCTCATGGGTTGCCTGCAGCTCAGCTGAGAGCGAACGTGTGAGCTGCTCCAGCTGCTGTTCTGCCCTAAAATTTCGGGAAGCCTCAAGTTCAAGCAGAGTCTCTCTGATGTTATGGAGTTCTACCCTCAGGGCTTCCCTGTGGCCCTGTGACTCTATTGGTATGGCTTTGCACAGAGTCTCCAGTGCCGCCCGTCGGTCCCTGTTGGATACCAACATGTCTTCCCCCATGTAATTGGCAAATGGAGTCTGTTGCCTGCTGTTGTTGCTCCATCTGCCTTTCAGGGGGGATAATGGAAGTGGCCACCCTCTCCATTGCCTGAGCCATCATTTCAACTGATGCTGCCTGTTGGGTTGCCGTACTGTACATGGAGTTTTCCCATACAGTATTGCCTGGTGGCGCACTGGCACCGCGTCGGCGGGCACCACACCTGTTTGGGGCAAGGCGATCTGCACATTGCTGTGCTGGCACTGCCTGGGGCTGCAGGACTGCATTCCCCCTCTGATCTGCTGGCCCAGGAACAGGATCAGATGTTGTGGAGTGTGACCCTGCATCCGTAACCGCCAAAAGCGGACCTACCACCACTGACATCCCCATAGAGGGTTCTACCCCTGCTGCAGGTGGGTTGGACAGAACAGAATCCCTGCCAGAAGCACTCACCTGCGACAGCACATAAGTCTCATCATCCGATTCAGCACCTGAATAGAGGTCTGGGGAGGTGCACTCAGAGATACCCCTGGACAGTATGGTCTGCAGTAACAAAGGGTTTTCACCCACCACCACACCACGTCCACCACTGGTGCCCGGTCGTGGCTGAGATCCCTCCTGGGTCTGCACCATCTCCTCAACCTCACCAGCATCAAGTGCGTCATCACCTGCAAAAACATGAAATACAACAAATGGAAACAGGCATGAGCACCATAGCACACACATAGGCCTGACCAGATAGAGATCCTGTACATGATTTACACATGTCCCACATGACTATAACCCTGGCATGCATGCACTGTCAATGAGTTGGAAGGGGAGGCAAAAAGCAGACATTGAGGACACCAAGATGGAAAAGCAACACACTTGCTGCATGGTGGGTAGCACTGGCATCACACATTAGCCTGTGAGTGGCATGTCCAGTACACATACATGACACATGCCAGCACACAGATGGCATGTAGCATAGCCATGGTACATTAGACAACTACAGCAATATGTCAGTGAATGAGTACTATCACCCATCCATGTGGGATGGACATGATGAGATGAAAAGTCCTAAATAATGTGGCAAAATATGCATGTGCCGCACACTGCAACACATCCAGTGTACAATAATACAGTGATTGTAGGCAGATGTACACATCAATGGTTGGTCACTTTAACATGACAGGAAACAACTATCATGTTCCACATGCAAACAGGCCCTAAAAATAAATGTGAGCAGGCAAATCCTCTATCGGCCTGAATGGTCTAATCATTTACATAACCAGGTAACAAATGTGGCCCAATTTGTGGTGTAATCGATGACAGAAGCATGCCACATATGTGGCATTAGGGCTGAAAAATGCGTAGCAAAAATGGGAGAATTGAAACAATCAGCCTGAATGAACACTGAAAAAATCTGAACAATGTTGTTGCAAGATGACAGTTCAAGGGCAACTGCAGTAATGTGGCGCTAATTGGCTATTGTGGGCAGAAGGGATACTGTCATACCCAAATCCAAGGCACGTGAATGTATTGGAGGAAGCACATGGGTGACCCATACCACTCTGGAGTACACACCCTCACCTGGCACTCAATCAGAACCCGGCACCCAAACAACATACACATGGATTACACACACATGCATGGGCACTCACCGGACAATGCGTCGTAATCAGGTAGGTCTCCCACGCCTTGGATCTGTTCCTCTGTGATGAAGGTTCCAGCAACAGACTCATGTTCAGTGAGTTGGTTGTCATCTGGTGGAGACCCACCGCCAGTCACCAGAGTAGAGGCATGATTTGAGGCCAGCTTGTTCTTTGCTCTGCGTTTCAGGTCATTCCACCGCTTGTAGCAATCATCAGCTGTGCGCCTCACAAATCCAAGGGCACTAATGTGGTCTGCGACGGTCTGCCAGTGTGCCCTACGTCGACCAGGTGTGGTCTTGCACCCTGCAGTCACCATCATTTCGTGGCTATGTGCCGGCACATAGGTCACAAGTGCATCAAGTTCGGCGTCATTAAAGCTAGGCTTCTTTGATGTGCCGGAGTGTGTAGCCGTGTCTGGGGTCTCAGCCTGTAGTGCCAGAGCACCCTTCTTCTTCATTTTTCAAAGGTGGTGCGGATCCTGAGTTGCTTACGCCGCTCTGGTCAGTAGGGGCAGAAGCGCTGGTGGACTGTGTACTAGGAGTGTGCGAAGGCATAATGACCATAGGTCTTGGTGCAGGCATTGGCTGCAGGGTGATGTTGGCAGGGGTAACGTCGGTTTGATGGACCTAGACCGACACTGTCCAGGCTGGGAGACTCAGAGCTGGGGTGGATAGAGCTGCAGCCTCCCCACCCTGCCTACTTGGGGCAGCAGATGACATTGATCCACGTGGCCTGGTGACACCAAGTTGCACTGCCACACGTGGCTTAGACTTGCTGATCTGGAAGTCAGCCTGGGAGTCTTCCTGTGCCGGGTCAGGTGCCACAATGGGCCGGTCCAACAAGGGCTGAGCTGGGATGGTGTCAGCTACGTTTCCCACAACCATGGGGGGGTGGGACATGGGTGTCCCTGATTGGTCCTCCACACATGGGGGTCTAGAGGCACCCTGCAAATCCTCGCCACGTCCCCTACTGCACCCACCACGCCCACCTTTTGAAGGTCGGTCACCTTTGCCTCCCTTACCGCTTGGTCGCCTCCCAACCATGGCACTGATGTTGTTGTGCGTATGGGAGTAGCAGTAAACGATTGTCCTGGGCAATTGGGGGTGAAAGGGGTAGGGTACTAGATAGAATTCGTACCCTAGTGCTCTAGCAAGGCTGTCTGTGACCCCTGGGGGAAGATGGAGGGTCACCAACGCACAGGCACCGCGAAAAACAAAAATTAACGTGCACGCAACCCCTCGTACGCTGTGGCACCCATAAACACAAAAATAAGCGTACGCGTAATACACGCAGCCTACAATGACCTCTGAAGGGGTACGCGACACACAGGGCAAGCACAGTTGGTAAATACATGCGTGACTCACCGTATGCCTGGAAAAAGAACGTGAAAAAGACGCACGTGTGCGCGTTGGCAACACCCCCGCCAAAAAAAGAATTGTACGCTGTCTGAGGAAACAGGACAAAAGAAGAAGTGAACGCTGTTTGAGGAAACAGGCACAACAAAAAAATTGAACGCTGTCAGAGGTAAGAGGGAGTACGAACTTGAAACGCTGTGAAGTAATCGCGTGTGAACCGACAAGCAGTACAAAATTCACCCACTCGCTCTCCACAAAAACCACGTACAAGTAAAAGGTGCCCTACACCTACCTTTTAAACCGGCCCACACGTACAACGTCACTTACGCGTGTACACGCTAAGGCCCTTTCCTCCAATTACACGAGCTGACACTCGAACGTTCAGTTTTTGCACGTGTACGATGAACATGCACCCGTGTTGAGGGAAACGCCCTTGCGCATCACGTCACAGGCGCACTTACGCGCTAAAGGGCCTTTGGTCCAATGAATTTGCGTACGTGCGGTGTATTCACGTGCTGATTCACTATGCACCCGTCACAAGGGAAACACCAGCGCGCATAACGTCACAGACACGCTTACGCGCTAAGGCCTTTTCCTCGAATTACACGCTGATGTGCAATTTTTTCACATGCCAAATCACTCCGAATCAAGCTGGCCACGCGACAACACACGGAAGACCACGCTCCTGCCCAGAAGGCCGAATTACTGCCCCCAAGAGCCCCGAGCACGCTCCCACCTGCCATCTGCTGCTGACTGCTTGCCTGCTGCCCACGTGCCCGGGTATTTGCTGCCTGCACGTCAGCCAGGGGTTAAGTTGCTGTGACCACCCCTGCTGGAACTGAAGACTCCCGACTGGGATACCATCGCTCCACAGCCCAGCCCCAGGACCCAGTTGCCCACCCACAACTGCCTCTGGGGTTGCCATGTCGGGCACAACACCATCTGGCACCACTGGCAACCTCCAGCCAGAGAGGCAGAGGCAAGTAAGTGTCCTGGTGGAGCAAGTTCTGGGGCAGTATGATGCCCTCTTTGGAAGTTCGTGCGCGCCGACTATGAAGGACGGACCAGGATCTGGATGGAAATCGTGAATGCCATCAATGAGGATGGGGTGGCAGTCCGCGACATCAAACATGTCAAGAAGCGCTGGGAAGACTTCAGGTCCAGGAACCTCGACAAGGCCCGGCGCCTCTTGAAGGCAGCGGATGCCAAGGGGCACCGGGGTCACCTGTCCGACCACCAAATGAGGGTCCTGGAACGCATTAGCCCAGTGCTCCACGTCCAGGTCTTTGAGAGGCAGACCCGTCTGGAGTCGAGCAGTAAGTGTACATGCATACTGGTTGGACGTTGTGCGTGTCGTTGTGTACCAGTAGTGTGCAGGTTGCACATGTGCTTCTGTAGGGCCATGTATGGATGTGTATGTACAGGGGCGTGAGGCTGACACATGCGAGTCATCTCATGTGTGAGACACATGGGTGGTGTATGTGTCGATAAGCATGCAGGCCAAATGCAGATGTGGGAGCATACATGTTTGAATCACTGTGTATGTACGTTGGCATGGTTGTGGTGTCACACATGGATGTTGGTTCCAGCTGCATGTATCTGCACTGTGTACATGTGCATGTGTGTGTATTTGACAAGTGTGCAACTGTGATGCAACATGGATGCATGTGGCACTGACATGTAGAAGGCTGAATGCCAGATGTGACATGGATGGCGATCTCATCACTCTGACAGTTGGTGGACATGTACACATGCATGTGTGTTGGCGTGTGTGCATGTGTTGTGTACTTGTCATGATCACTGCTTCCAAGGAGCCAGGACCAGCCCAACGTCCTTGGAAGCAGGCCCCTAACCCTAATCCTAGGCACCAGCTGGTCCCTACTGGGACCTTTTGAACCCTGTCCTGGCGCCGGTGGCACCAGGCTCATCAAAACCATCGGTCCCGGCACTGGAAGCGCCGGGCTCATAATTGGTGTGAAAGTGCTTGGGTGGACTTACCTGCAGCAGACCATGCTGCTTACTTACCAGCCACTTAGAAGCCCTCTGTGAACAGGAACTACTTTCTTACCTGGGTGGGGCAGCTCCACTCCCTGGATACAGCACTGGAACTCTTCTGGAAACTGGAACTCTTTTCTTACCTAGGCGGGGCCGTGGAAGAAGACGCCTCATCACTCCAAGGCTATTTAAACCACACCCGATAGATGAAACGTGCTTCGCGTTATTCTGCATCTGCAGCAGAACGCTCACCGAGTCTGTTCCAGCCTTTCCTCTTTTGATCCTGAACCTGCAAGAATTCTACTTACCATTCCTGTATCCAGTCGACATCAGCACCTGCAAAAGACAAGAAACAACAGGTCAGCAAGACGAACTTTACACGCAGTGCTTACTCACCTGATCCATCGGCAGCGGCCGTGTCTCACGCTGCATCTTCGCCTGCAAAGACAACAGCATTGTTATACTTACCGGCACGCTGTGCATTCCGGATTTCTTCATTCTGCATCTTCGCCTGCAAAGACAAAAGCATTGTTATACTTACCGGCATGCTGTGAATTCCGGATTTCTTCATTCTGCATCGTCACCTGTAAAGATAAAGAGAAAGACATTAAGCAGGTATTTACTCCACGCCCATTCACGCTCGTCGCAATAAAACGCCTGCGAATACTCTGGCGTCTCTTTAACACGAACTAAGCTGCAAGGAAAGA
This sequence comes from Ambystoma mexicanum, assembly GCA_002915635.3. Taxonomy (NCBI): domain Eukaryota; kingdom Metazoa; phylum Chordata; class Amphibia; order Caudata; family Ambystomatidae; genus Ambystoma; species Ambystoma mexicanum. The sequence goes on from CM030322.1 coordinate 547,562,863, forward strand.
GACAGTTAGAGCGCTTGCCATACTTACGAATTTCCAGGCGCTTCACTCCATCTTCCATCTCAAGAATCCTGCAATACATAAGGGAAAAGCATTATACAGAGTCTTCAATATTAATGTTGCCCGCAATTTAAAAGACTATAAGACAAAAGGTGTCCAGAAACTTACCGCTCGTGCAGATAACGACGGTAACCATCCTCTGAAGTCAAGAGGCCATGTTTCATCAGTGAAGAAACTGGCAACGGCACCCTGCACCAGACGCAGATGGAGAGCCCAGCATTCACCTATCTAAGGTGAGCACGTTGACCTTGGGGCTCTACTGGAGAGAGAGAGGGAAGAGAGAGAGGAGAGGGACATTCAACAACCCAGACCATTAACCCCCATATTCTTTCACCTGCAGAAACCTCACCCTTCGAGTTCGACCACAGTGCGAAGAGGTTCGACCCCAGAAGCCAACTCGAGTCCTGCACATCACTTTTTGAGTCACAGACACCTTCCTGCCAAGACCCGCGCCTCCGTGGGAACCAGGTGAGCGTACAGA
>CM030322.1:547563420-547650238 GCA_002915635.3 Ambystoma mexicanum
GTAATCTCCTGTTATCACGACTCTCTAATGGAGGGTCACCCTGGCATTACCAAAACCATGGAAAAGATTAAAAGACATTTCTGGTGGCCGTCATGGAAAAAGGATATTAGAGACTTTGTAATCTCCTGCGGTGTGTGTGCCCAGAATAAAAGTCAGAAGGAGAAACCAGCCGGCCTATTACAGCCACTAGACATCCCTCCCTGTCCATGGCATACCCTGTCCATGGATTTCATCACGGACTTACCTCCATGCTTGGGTATACTACCATTTTAGTAGTCGTGGATCTATTCTCCAAGATGGCTCACTTCATTCCCCTGAAGGGTCTACCTTCAGCCTCAGTATTGGCCCGAGAATTCTTAGAAAACATCGTTCGGCTACACGGTTTTCCCTCGGTTTTAGTCTCCGATAGGGGAAGTCAATTCATCTCTCACTTCTGGCGCAGTTGCTGTCGTCTAGCCCAAATTGATGTAAGACTTTCACCAGTCACCATCCCCAAACTGACGGACAAACCGAAAGGACAAATCAGACACTAGAACAATATCTACGTTGCATGCTCCAACAAACTGAAAACCCCTGGAAGGATATTCTTTGGATCGCTGATACGCTTACAACAATTCGACTCATCTGGAACCGGGAAGACTCCTTTTTTCCTATTATACGGACACCATCCTAGTACCTCTAACCTGGATCCTCCCAAGAATTCGAAGCACCTGCTGTGGATCACTTGCACTCGGAGATCACCCGTGCTTTTAAGGAAGCCACTGCCCATCTGCAAAGAGCTAAAGCTCAATTCAAAAAGGAGCAGATCGACACCGTAAAGAGGCTCCTCACTACGCTGTAGGAGATCAGGTCTGGTTATCCACTAAGCACCTGCCTTTAAAAGGGACCCCGCACCTTCATCCCGAGATACCTTGGACCTATCTCATATCTGCCATAATTAATCCGGTGGCTGTCAAATTGGAATTACCTACGCATATGAAAATACATCCAGTATTCCATGTCTCCTTATTAAAACCAGTACAACCAGAAACCCGATTGACTGAACTTCCAGAACCGGTTTTAGTAGATGGAGAACTTGAATTCGAAGTAAGAACATCCTAGATTCCAAAATCTCCAAATCTAAGTTATATTATCTGGTTGATTGGAAAGGATACGGCCCCAGGAGAGGTCTTGGGAACCCTCAGAATATGTCCACGCACCTCGTCTGGTCAAGAAATTCCATCTGAATCACCCCGACAAGCCAAAACCCCCGGAGAAGACACGCTTAGGAGGGGCCTTGAGGGGGGGTGCTGTCATGATCACTGCTTCCAAGGAGCCAGGACCAGCCCAACGTCCTTGGAAGCAGGCCCCTAACCCTAATCCTAGGCACCAGCCGGTCCTACTGGGACCTTTTGGACCCTGTCCTGGCGCCGGTGGCACCAGGCTCATCAAAACCATCGGTCCCGGCACTGGAAGCGCCGGGCTCATAATTGGTGTGAAGAGTGCTTGGGTGGACTTACTGCAGCAGACCATGCTGCTTACTTACCAGCCACTTAAGAAGCCTCTGTGAACAGGAACTACTTTCTTACCTGGGTGGGGCAGCTCCACTCCCTGGATACAGCACTGGAACTCTTCTGGAAACTGGAACTCTTTTCTTACCTAGGCGGGCCGTGGAAGAAGACGCCTCATCACTCCAAGGCTATTTAAACCACACCCGATAGATGAAACGTGCTTCGCGTTATTCTGCATCTGCAGCAGAACGCTCACCGAGTCTGTTCCAGCCTTTCTTCTTTCGATCCTGAACCTGCAAGAATTATACTTACCATTCCTGTATCCAGTCAACATCAGCACCTGCAAAGACAAGAAACAACAGGTTAGCAAGCGAACTTTACACGCAGTGCTTACTCACCTGATCCATCGGCAGCGGCCGTTTCTTCACGCTGCACCTTCACCTGCAAAGACAAAAGCATTGTTATACTTACCGGCACGCTGTGCATTCCGGATTTCTTCATTCTGCATCTTCGCCTGCAAAGACAAAAGCATTGTTATACTTACCGGCACTCGCTGGAATTCCGGATTTCTTCATTCTGCATCATCGCCTGTAAAGAAAAGAAAAGACATTAAGCAGGTATTTACTCACGCCCATCACGCTCGTCGCAATAAAAACGCCTGCGAATACTCCGGCGTCTCTTTAACACGAACTAAGCTGCAAGGAAAGAGACAGTTAGAGCGCTTGCCATACTTACGAATTTCCAGGCGCTTCACTCCATCTTCCATCTCAAGAGTCCTGCAATACATAAGGGAAAAGCATTATACAGAGTCTTCAATATTAACGTGCCACGCATTTAAAGACTATAAAGACAAAAGGTGTCCAGAAACTCACCGCTCGTGCAGATAACGACGGTAACCATCCTCTGAATCAAGAGGCCAATGTTTCACCAGTGAAGGAACTGGCAACGGCACCCTGCACCAGACGCAGATGGAGAGCCCAGCATTCACCTATCTAAGGTGAGCACGTTGACCTGGGGGGCTCTACAGAAAAAGCTGGGAGAGAGAGAGAGAGAGAGAGAGAGGGACATTCAACAACCAGACCATTAACCCCCATATTCTTTCACCTGCAGAAACCTCACTCTTCGAGTTCGACACACAGTGCGAAGAGGTTCGACCCCAGAAGCAAGCACTGCTCCTGCACATCTTTTTCGAGTCACAGACACTTTCTGCCAAGACCTCGCCCTCTGTGGGAATCAGTGAGCGTTACAGTTCTCCCGGTGTTTCATGTGACGTCAGGCTCACCTTCGGATGCTGATGCTGTTGTATGTGTATGGATGGTGCTGCCTGGTGCAATATTGCTGTGGAATTGCTCATGTGTGTGAGTAGAAATGACATGTGTTTTAGGGAGTGTGATGCCATGTCTGAAGTTTGACATTGCCACTCATGTGCAACTGTCATGTGTGTATTAGTCCATTGTACAGTGCCCTGATGCCTGTGTTCTATCTCTCCCTGTCTGCAGCGTCAACTGATGAAGAGGGCGGAGAGTGTGCTGTGGAGCAAAGCGGCAGGGATCGCACCACCAGCCGGTGACGCAAGGCCCAGCTCCCCTCCCAGATTGTCATCTCTTCGGGGAGTGAGGAGTCTGGTGCTGCGTCCCAGGCTGCAGCTGCCGAGGGTAGGTCCAAGAGGCGGAGGTTGGAGGTGGACTCCTCGGCAGCAGAAGGGGCAGCTGAGACCCCACAGGGTCCGACAGAGGAAGATGGCATGGAGTCATCCAGGTTGGTGGGGGGTTTGGAGGAGGAGGAGGCCGTGGAAGGGACACACACGGGGTCTGGAGGTGGGGATTCCACTGGTGCCAGTGGTGCAGTGCAGGGGCAGGGACAGGAGGCAGCACAGGCCACCGCGGAGGTGCCTGTGTGTAACCCTATCCCTGATCCTGTGACTGCATCATCCGGCACAACAACTGGCCTTCCTCTCCCTGCGGACATGGCTATCCGGGACTGGGTAGAGCCTGTCCTGGCTGGGATAGCATTGCATCAACAGGGCATGCGAGGTGACCTGCGGTGTTTTCGTGAAGACACTGCACGTCATCTCAGATGCCTCTTTCACCGCGTTGACCTACTGGGACGGTTCACCAGTGCTGGATTCCTCCGTGTGCTGGACCTTCTTGCGTTCCCCTCCTCACCTGAACCCCCTACGCGCCAGTCGTCCTCCATGCCATCTTCCCACCCATGTATCACCTGGGTACCCTGTGGAGCTGCCTCTGACCCAGCGGCCAGGCTGGTGGAGGACACATCCCTGCCACAGTCGGGAGTCGGATGTCCAGCAGGGGTGGCCACCACGACAACTGCACCCCAGCCGGAGGAGGACGTGCAGGCAGCAAGAGCCAGGGCGCAGGCACAGGCACAGCAGCAGCAGCAACATGGTGGGAGCAATGATGGCTCGGGGCCTTCACCATCGGAGGGGCAGGCATCGGCCAGAGGGCAGGAGGACCCAGGATTGCAAGTGTCTTCCGTGTGGCAGCGGTTGGTCCACACCATAGATGCGGAGCGGCAGCGGGCAGAAGAGGCACGGCTCACAATGGTCAGGACGGAGAACTCCATGCGGAGGGCACTGAGGCGGGCCGAGTGCCTCGAGGCAATTCGCAGGGAGTTGGAGGTCAACATGTCATCGTCCCTGCGAACCCTTGGGGCCATGGAAGAGGACCGCCTCCAGGACATTGAGCGGGAGTTCGATGATGCCCTGGCCCGGGACATCAAAAAGTGAGCCGTCGGACTAGCCCGCTGCCATTGTAAATAGTTAGTTAGTTAGTTAGTGTTAGGTTTCATTTTGGTTTTCATTTTTGTTTGGGGCGCTTGGACAATACCCCACATTTGTGTATATAGTTCTTCATTAGTTAGTGTATTTTTGTAGGTTTCATTTGGACAGTTGGGCTCATGGACCCAGGATTTCATCCTTGTAAATAGTTGGAGTGTGGATTTGTTGGCATTTTCTTTTTTGATTTTTCCATGGAGCAATGGATTTTACTTTTTCATTTCTGTTTGGATTTGCTTTGTTGGAAGGAGACTTTGGAGACATTTTTGATTTCATGTATTTTGGATTCTGATTTCCTTTTTTTTATCATTATGTGACATTCTGCATTGTTTTTCTTATGTACATTGTTTGGTCTTTGAATTTCTTTCACCACATTTATTGTTCAATACATTTGTTCCCGTACTTCAATGTGTGGTATTCTATCATTGGTTTCATGCATGTCACGATGTGGGTTTTCACATTCACTGGCACCCATTGTGTGTGTGTGATGGACATGTGTTGATGTACATACATGCCATTTGGGTTGTTTCATGTAATGGGCATTTCAATGTGGGTGTATGCTATGCTTGGTTGGTTATTTGGGCAGGAGTGGCGTGCCGTGGGATTTTGGTGGCCATGAGGGCCATGATTGTGGGTCATGTTGACATGTTGGGGGGGGGACATGAGTGGGGGCCTGCTGGCAGGTGCACCTCACAGCTGGGGGGTGGGGGTGCAGGGGAACATGAGTGGGGCCTGCTGGTAGGTGCCCCTCACTGCTGGGGGCTGGGGGTGCTGGGGACATGAGTGGGGCCTGCTGGCAGGTGCCCCTCACTGCTGGGGGGTGCTGGTGCAGGGGACATGAGTGGGGGCCTGCTGGCAGATGCCCTCACTGCTGGGGGGTCGGGGGTGCAGGGGGACATGAGTGGGGCCTGCTGGCAGGTGCCCCTCACTGTTGGGGGGTGGGGTGCAGGGGGACATGAGTGGGGCCTGCTGGCAGGTGCCCCTCACTGCTGGGGGCTGGGGTGCTGGGGACATGAGTGGGGCCTGCTGGCAGGTGCCCCCACTGCTGGGGTGTGGGGTGCAGGGGGACATGAGTGGGGGCCTGCTGGCAGGTGCCCTCGCTGCTGGGGGTGGGGGTGCAGGGGGACATGAGTGGGGGCCTGCTGGCAGGTGCCCCTCACTGCTGGGGGTAGGGGTGCTGGGGGACATGAGTGGGACATGAGTGGGGGCCTGCTGGCAGGTGCCCCTCACTGCTGGGGGTGGGGTGCAGGGGACATGAGTGGGGGCCTGCTGGCAGGTGCCCCTCACTGCTGGGGGGTGGGGGTACACGGAGACATGAGTGGGGGCCTGCTGGCAGGTGCCCCTCACTGCTGGGGGTGGGGGTGCAGGGGACATGAGTGGGACATGAGTGGGGGCCTGCTGGCAGGTGGCCCTTACTGCTGGGGGGTGGGGTGCAGGGGACATGAGTGGGGCCTGCTGGCAGGTGCCCCTCACTGCTGGGGGTGGGGTGCTTGGAAATGAGTGGGACATGAGTGGGGGCCTCCTGGCATGTGCCCCTCACTGCTGGGGGGTGGGGTGAGGGGGACATGAGTGGGACATGAGTGGGGCCTTCTGGCAGGTGCCCCTCACTGCTGGGGGGTGGGGTGCAGGGGACATGAGTGGGGGCCTGCTGGCAGGTGCCCCTCACTGCTGAGGGTGGGGGTGCAGGGGGACATGAGTGGGGGCCTGCTGGCAGGTGCCCCTCACTGCTGGGGGGTGGGGGTGCAGGAGGACATGAGTGGGGCCTGCTGGCAGGTGCCCCTCACTGCTGGGGGGTGGGGGTACAGGGGGACATGAGTGGGGGCCTGCTGGCAGGTGCCCCTTACTGCTGGGATGTGGGGGGCAGGAGGACATGAGTGGACATGAGTGGGGCCTGGTGGCAGGTGCCCCTCACTGCTGGGGGTGGGGTGCAGGGGGACATGAGTGGGGGCCTGCTGGCAGGTGCCCCTCACTGCTGGGGGGTGGGGGTCCAGGGGGACATGAGTGGGACATGAGTCGGGCCTGCTGGCAGGTGCCCCTCACTGCTGGGGTGTGGGGTGCTGGGGACATGAGTGGGGGCCTGCTGGCAGGTGCCCCTCACTGCTGGGGGTGGGGGTGCAGAGGACATGAGTGGGGGCCTGCTGGCAGGTGCCCCTCACTGCTGGGGGTGGGGGTGCAGGAGGACATGAGTGGACATGAGTGGGGCCTGCTGACAGGTGCCCTCACTGCTTGGGGGTGGGGTGCAGGGGGACATGAGTGGGACATGAGTCGGGCCTGCTGGCAGGTGCCCCTCACTGCTGGGGGTGGGGGTGCTGGGGGACATGAGTTGGTGATCATATTGCAAGGTGACATGTGGCTTGGCTGGGGGGCATGCCCATGGTGGATGGGCTGCTTGAGGGACATGACCAGGGGTGCAGGGTAGTCCCCTGTGGTGTGGGCTGCCTGCAGGATCTGTGGAGGGGGTAGAGGGGACACCTGGGAGGACACACTGCCGATTCACGTGTGGGACTCCCCGCGCACCCCACTGGATACAAGTACCCCGGTCTGACAGCAAAATCGCGTGTGAAACTTCACGAACACCCCGGAAATAAACGTACCATGCTCTGACAGCGAAATCGCGTGTGAAACTTCATGCGCGCCCCCTTAATACACGTACCCCGCTCTGACAGCAAAATCGCGTGTTAAACTTCCCGCGAATCCCAGTAATACACGTACACCGCTCGCACAGGGCCAATCGCGTGTGAAACTCCCAGCGCACCCCAGTAATACACGTACCCTGCTCGCACAGGGCCAATCGCGTGTGAAACTTCCCACGCACCCCCGAAATACACGTATCCCGCTCGCACAGGGCCAATTGCGTGTGAAACTTCCCGCGCACCCCCGAAATACACGTACCCCCGCTCGCACAGGGCCAATCGCGTGTGAAACTTCCCACGCACCCCTGAAATACACGTACCACGCTCGTACAGGGCCAATCGCGTGTGAAGCTTTTGCGCAGCCCCTAAATACACGTACCACGCTCGCACAGAGCCAATCGCGAGCGAAACTCCCCGCGAACCCCAGAAATACACGTACCCCCGCTCGCACAGGGCCAATCGCGTGTGAAACTCCCCGCGCAACCCCGAAATACACATACCACGCTCGCACAGGGCCAATCGCGTGTGAAACTCCCCGCGAACCCCAGTAATACACGTACCACGCTCGCACAGGGCCAATCGCGTGTGAAACTCCCCGCGCTGGGGTTTACATGTATTCGGAGGGGTGCGCGGGGAGTTTTACAGGTGTTTTCGTGGTTGGGGGGCTGTATGCTGGTCCAATGGCCTGCGCGCCATGTAAGGGATTTGTGCGCTGTGCATGGTGCAAGGAGAGGGGTTGGGGGCATAACTGGCGCTGCTGCAGGGTCGCTGCGCCACTCTGCGCCACGGCTGGTTTTGGATGTTGAAATCCATGAATACGCTGTGCGCGGAAATGGATTTTAGCGCACGCGGCTGGCGCAGACTGTCACACGCGCCCACTGTGCGCCAGCCGCGTGCGCCACTTCTGCAATGGATTCTATGAATTACCCCGTTTGTGTCCACTCCCATTCACGTATTGAGGTGTTAAACAATACTCCTAGGCATTGTATGCTGTTTACTTGTTCTAATGGTTCATTTTTTATTCGCCAAACAAACATATTTTTTTTCCTTTGGCTTTTTTGGCCTAATGAGATGGTCTTTTTTATGTTAATTTGTAGCTCATTCGTCTCACAATATCCTTGTAATGCAACAAGCAATCTTTGAAGCCCAATTTGAGTAGTGTCTATGAGCACAATGTCATCAGCATAGATTGCCCAGCTTACTGGGTGACCGTTTATTAATGGTGGAAAGGTCCTTGGACCCCTTAAGGCATGGGTGCACAACATACGGCCCCGCGGGCCAGTTGCGGCCCGCCATGCTCTTTTGTCCGGCCCGCGAGGCACAAAGACTCATTAGGAAAGTCTTTGTTATCTTCCGGGCCGGACAAAACACTGGCCCTCATTGGCTCAGCACACACACGCACCACGGCGCTCCTACGAGCCATGTAATGCGTGTGTGCTGCACCAATGGAGGGCCAGCACTACGGCTGGCGTGGTCCATAAGGCTTGATGCCGGAAGGCATTTCAGCCTTGGACCACGCCAGCCGTAGTACGATTCCAGCTTACCTGCCGCTTACCTGCCTGCCTTCCAGCACGTCTCCGGTAAGTGGTCTGTTTGTGTTTGTGTGTCGGGTCTGTTTTGCTTTATGTTTGTGTGTGTATGTTGCGAGGGGGGGGTCGGATGTGTGTCGGATGTTTGGATTTGAATGTATTTGTGTGTATGTTGAGATGCGGGGGTGGGAGGGTGTCGGATGTGTGTCGGATGTTTGGATTTGAATGTATTTGGTGTGTATGTTGGGGTGGGGGTGTTGGATGTGTGTCGGATGTTTGGATCTGAATGTATTTTGTGTGTATGTTAGATGTGGGGGTGTTGGATGTGTTCGGATGTTTGGATTTGAATGTATTTTGTGTGTATGTTGAGATGCGGGGGTGGGGGGGTGTTGGATGTGTGTCGGATGTTTGGATTTGAATGTATTTGTGTGTATGTTGAGATGCGGGGTGGGGGGTGTCGGATGTGTATGAATGTTTGGATTGTAATATTTATTGTGTGTATGTTGAGATGCGGGGGTGGGGGGGTGTCAGATGTGTATGAATGTTTGGATTTTAATGTTTTTTGTGTGTATGTTGAGATGCGGGGTGGGGGAGTTGTCGGATGTGTATGAATGTTTGATTTGAATGATTTTGTGTGTTGTGAGATGCGGGGGTGGGGTGTCGTGTCTGTATGTGTGTTGTGTTTTTGTGTATTGGGGGTGGAGTTCGGTGTCTGTGTGTGTGCTGATGTTGGGGTGGGGGGCGGGTCTGTATGGGTGCATGTTTGTGTGTGTGCTGAGTTGGGGGTGGGGGTTTGGGTCTGTATGGTTTGCATGTTTGAGAGTGTGCTGAGTTGGGGTGGGGGTTCGGGTCTGGTTGGGTGCTTGTGTGTGCTGATTTGGGGGATGGGGTTTGGAGTTGGGGGTGGGGGGTTCGGGTCTGTATGGGTGCATGTTTGTGTGTGTGTCTGAGTTGGGGGTGGTGGTTTGGGTCTATGTTGCATGTTTGAGAGTTTGCTGAGTTGGGGGGTGGGGGTTCAGGTCTGGTTGGGTGCTTGTGTGTGTGTGTGTGCTGATTTGGGGGTTGGAGGTTTGGAGTTGGGGGGTGGTGGTTTGGAGTTGGGGGGGTGGGGGTTCGGGTCTGTATGGGTGCATGTTTGTGTGTGTGCTGAGTTGGGGGTGGGGGTTTGGGTCTGTATGGGGCATGTGAGTGTTGTGGTTGGGGGGTAGGGCCTGGGGCATAGTGTTTGGTTGGGGGTAAGGGGGCCCTGGGGCATAGTGTTTGCTTGGGGGTGAGGGGGCCTGGGGCATAGTGTTTGCTTGGGGTGAGGGGCCATGGGCATAGTGTTTGGTTGGGGGTGAGGGGGCCATGGGGCATAGTGTTTGGTTGGGGTGAGGGATGAGGATATGGGGCATAGTGTTTGCTTGGGGGTGGAGGGCCATGGGCATAGTGTTTGCTTGGGGTGAGGGGCCATGGGGCATAGTGTTTGGTTGGGGGTGAGGGGGCCATGGGGCATAGTGTTTGGTTGGGGGTAAGGGGGCCCTGGGGCATAGTGTTTGGTAGGGGGTGAGGGAGATGGGGCATAGTGTTTGGTAGGGGGCCATGGGGCATAGTGTTTGGTTGGGGTAAGGGGGCCCTGGGGCATAGTGTTTGGTTGGGGGTGAGGGAGATGGGGCATAGTGTTTGGTTAGGGGCCATGGGGCATAGTGTTTGGTTGGGGGTGAGGGGGCCATGGGGCATAGTGTTTGGTTGGGGGTAAGGGGCCATGGGGCATAGTGTTTGCTTGGGGTGAGGGGCCATGGGGCATAGTGTTTGCTTGGGGGTGAGGGGGCCATGGGCATAGTGTTTGCTTGGGGGTGAGGGCGAAGGGCATAATGTTTGGTTGGGGGTGAGGGGGCCAAGGGGCATAGTGTTTGGTTGGGGGTGAGGGACATGGGGCTTAGTGTTTGGTTGGGGGTGAGGGTGCCATGGGGCATAATGTTTGGTTGGATGTGAGGGGGCCATGGGGCATAGTGTTTGGTTGGGGGTGAGGGACATGGGGCATAGTGTTGCACTCCAAGAGTGAACCCAATAATAAAGCTAAAACAGGCACAGTTAGGAGATGTTCATCTTTAGCTTTTTGAGGAAGCATGGCTCAATGAAGGCCATACTCCTCTTGGGCAACCCAAATAGCAAACTGTAGCAGGCCAAAATAACGGCCTGTCTGCAAGGAGGAGGAATATTGTGTACTATCATCATGGAATACTAGAGGCTTTGGTCGTTTGTTTCAGGAAAAGTGGCAATTAACATATGATTCCACTTTAATATGCCTGCAAGAAACCTGTTTGCGACGGTTACACTGTCCTTTTGAATCCTGCCGGAAAGAACATGTTTGGTCGTCCATTTTCAGGGCTGATCACATTGATTAAAAATAACAGTGATTGTAAAATTAAAGCATCCTTAAATCCAAACATGTTTGTCCAAGCAACTATAATGGAACCCACTACCTCAAAAACCATAAATGAAAAGGTGATGATGGTAATTAATATATACGTGAATCCAACTATGATCTCGGAAATAAAATTTATTTCCTATGGGGCAAAAATGGGAATGGGGAAGGGTAAATGGGGATTGGGAACTTACCGCCCCGCCAAGGTCGGAATGGGGCGGTAAGTCCGCCAACCACCATGGCGTAAACATAGTTTACGCCATGGTGGTAAAGTCACGGCCCAGGCGGTAACTTACCGCCTGGGTCGTAATGAGGCCCATTGCCTCTATTTACGTTGATGTATTTTTGCTCATTCAAAATGTTTTTAATTTGAATTTTCCATAATCCATTTCCCTGCTTTTTATTTGATTTTAGACCTGAGTCCGACATTAGTCTCTCAGCTTTAAGTCGTTGCGCTATTGTTTGTTTGGGATCTAATTTCGTGAAGGAGTCGTTTTTTTACCATCTTCATTGTCTCAGGCTTTCTTCCATCCTTATCACGTGATTTTGATCGAGGCTCATGCATATTTGCCATTTTCTGTTTTTTTACTGGCACACCATCTTTGGTTAAAGTTGGTCTTTCTTCACTTGGTCCAGAAGTGCAGATGTTGTTCGTGTAACCACGGGAGAGTTGGTCTTCATCCGGTGAGACACTGATGTCATCCTCGTCGTCATCAATAGAATACGTTGAAAACTCACATAGCTCGATAGAAGCTTCCGACGAAGATTCATCGTCAACAGTAGAATTTTCTCTTGTTCTTTTTTGAACCAATTGCTGGTTTTTCTGTTTGACCATCATCATTTATCACCTTTTGGCTATTTTGAATCTTCTTTTCCGCTCACACAAATATATTTGTTCTTGGAGGAGTTGTTAAATTCCTAATACATTTTTTTGCATTATTTGTGCATGCTCTTTTGGCCGCCGTTTTTTTTTTGTTTGTCTACATTTCGTTGGAGCAATTTTAGCATCAATTTTTTGTTCTTTATTGCTTCCCACTCCCTGAAGTATTTTAGTAGCACTTTTACAAATCCCAAAAGACAGAGTTTTAGTCAGATTTGTTATTTTAGGGTCAACAGCACTTTGTTCTGTCACTTTTAGCTCATTTAAGTCACTGTCGTTCTTCTCCATAACAGTAGGAGGTTTACTTCCACAGCCTACCTCAGCACACCCAGGTAGTAAGGAGCTTTCAAATGTCGGTCTAGATGTTAAAACAACCAAATCTTTTTCCTTCTGTGAGCTCTGTTTTGACTCTATGCTCAATCGAAATGGTGCCACCTCTTTATCCATAATGCCTTTTGATATACTTGACGTACATCTGCTTTTGTTTCTCATTAGGACATCTGCATTCTCTTTGCCTTTAGGTTATTTTCCATATTTCGATTTACTGATATCTCATCCCCTTTAGAGCGTCTCCTTGTTGAAACATTGTGGCGCATCCATTTTGTGCATTCTATAATTGCCTCAATCATAGCATCATTATCACCCTTCGCTTGTTGGGCGACATCAGAAAGGTGAGATTGCCACCTTGATGATGTTTCAGCTTCATGATCCATCCTTGATGCTATATTTTGAGCAAAGACATCTAAGGACAGTAACTCATTTTGCATTGTTGCCAACATTGACATTTGGTCTCGTACTGCGTCGTTTAAAGATTCATATAACTTCATGAAAGGCAGGAGGGCAATCGATGTTGCAGCCAACACATTATTGTGTATTTGAATACCCGCTGCTGTTGATAGGGTATTTTTAAACATTTTGCTTCTGTTCTATATTTCCTAATGAAGATTTCCCACTGCTGCAACTAAGGGAGTCATCTTTCGGAAGCCCATGTTTTCCTAGATGTATATCACTTTTCCTCTTTTCCCACCCCTTTTTCACTGACTGGTTTACACTTGCTTCATCTAAGTGCACTACTAAGTCAGTTTTCTTATGGTGGGTCTTATTTAGAGGTAATTTTCTATTTTTGTAAGACATGTCCTTTTGCATTATTCCATCTTCCTTGAACTGTTTACTAGTATAACTTTCATTTAAACGATCCTGTATTACTAAGAGGTCTGCCTTTAATTTTTCGGTGAGGCGGACTTCCCTGGCTGTCATTTCAACTGCTTCTGCTTCCAAAGGGTAGCATCATCGCAGTGTTTCAGTTAACTGCTTTACATTGCTTGCATTGCTACTTTGCAGTTGAATTCCTACTTCCTGTTTGTCACGTTCATTGACTGTACCACCCATTTTTTCAACCCTTTCTTTTAACTTATTCGGGGAATCATCTGCCCGAACTGGTGTTTGGGCTGATTTTACTGATTCCGTTACGCTGTTTGGCCCTTGTGACACTGGCATCTTCATGCTACATGAAGCCAGGGGCAGAGTATCAGGGTGAATTTGTTTCAGTTTCTGGTACTGGTACTGAGATTTATCGGACACCTCCCGATCACCTTCCTTCTTCTCTTGGCTTAAGTCATGGCTTAAGTCACTCATTAAATCTGGCTCTTCTCCATAGATATTATCTAGCATATCATCACTGTGCAATTGTATCGCCATGAGGTCAGAATCAGTCATTTCACACGGTGAATCCGGCACAAAGTCAATTGCATCGATATATATCGACGGCGAAGGAAGTGCTAAAAGCTCCACCTCATTATGATCGTGTTGTAGCAGACTATACTTTCTCTCAGCAGTGACCAGTGCCTGCTTGTTTACTTTAAAAATTTGCGTGTCTAACAAGGAGGCATCTATTAATCTTGATGTTAATGTTACTAATGAAGGGCACTGCATCACTGTCCAAATGTATTTCAGGGCACATTTCGGCATTTAACTTGCTGATAATATGAGCATCAGGTTTTCTTACCTCCTGCGGCACTACGGCCATATTCGCAGGTTTCCGCCGAAACAGCAGAGATTTCTGCCGCGTCTGCGGTCCTGGCAGGGCGGCGGCTGCTCCCGCTGCAACCCAAGTCATCGGGATGTTTACAAACAAGCGTTCGCTTGTGTGGTCTGGGCGGCCCTATCGTGGACTGGTGCACACTGAACTCGTCACCGAACTCCGCGACTTGCTCCGCGCCCAGACGTAGATTTTATAGGGAAGTCCAGTGAATTAAAGGCACAGTGTGTCTGAAAACCGTTGCTGCAGCTCCTCACAAATGACTCGCCAACCAAGAGTTCTGGTGCACACTGAACTCGTCACCGAACTCTATTCTATATTGTAAAGTGTCAATCAAAATGTACATGTATTAGACATCCCATCCCATCACCCAGCCCAATAACACCCTCCCCAATCACTCACCCAACAGTACGCATCAACACCATAATTGTGACCGTGCCTCACTTTCAGGGGCATTTGGGCTTGAGGTCTGGTTCCTGGAGCCTTGTGGTGTAGCGGCACATCGAACGTCACCTTTGCATGCTTTTCTGGGACCCCTCAGTGGGCGTATTGGAGGTGGTTGGCTCGGAACCCTGAGCACGAATGTATTGCAATGTTAACTGCATGGCCTGGATAGAGCCTCTGCTGAGACAGATCTGGCATCCGTGTGCTCGCGGACCCTCTGGCCAATTGTGACCATGGCAGCTGTGGCATGACCCAGAGTGCGTGCAATGCAATGGGTGCACCCCTGCATGCAGTTGCACAGTTCAGCATCTCGGTCAGTTGTTCCCCTGTCATAGGGCCTCATTCCGAGTATGGCGGTAAGGGATAGCGGCCACCGGTAACGAGACCGGTGGCGGTATTCCCTTACCGCCATACTCCGAGTTCCCTCTGCGCCCTCGCCCTTAACGCCTGCTTTGAGCAGGTGTTAAAGTCGAGGGTGCAAAGGGGCCTGCAAGCCAATAACGGTGACCGTAATGAACGGTCACCGTTATTTGCATCTTCCCCATTTCCATTGAGCCCTATGGGGGCTCATTTGGGAATGGGGAAGAGCCTTGGTGAATGGGGAATTACCGCCCCGCCAACCTTGGAATGGGGCGGTGATTCCGCCATCCACCAAGGCGCTGCCAGTCCGGGTACGGCGTCAACCAAGGCGTTAATAGCGCCATTGGTTAGCGCCGTACTCGGAATGAGGCCCATAGTGTGGATGTCTGCCTGCTGGTGCTCTATCCGGTCCAGGAGTGACTGTATTGCCTGCAGGTTGACTTCAAGCAGTGGGGGTGGGCTCCCTCTTCACCTTAAGAGCTCCACCTCACTGGCTATCTTTAAAAAGAACCTCAAGACTCATCTCTTTAACATACCCTAGTCCTCTGACTAGCTTGCCTTCTTCTTGTCTCTCATCGTCTCTGTTTCTACTGATTGTTCCTGTCTTGTTCTGTTTTTGTGTGCACCGTGAGGCCTGAGGGTGATTTGGCGCGTTAGCAAGAATTCAAATAAATAAATAAACGTGGACTTGGGGGTGTGGCTGGACTGATGTCAGGTGTGGTGTCCACCTCATATTGCTCATATGACTCCATGGCCATATCCTCTTCCTTACTGGAGTCGGGCTCCTCAGTAATGTCCAACTGTGGCATGTGAAGGGGGCATGGTGGGAAGGGAAGTGCTGGTGCGTGTCGGGGCGCTGTCCTGTGGCACATGTGCACTGTCACCACCTATGCCATTGTTGGACACAACAGTGTCTGCAGGGGGTACTGGTGCTTGCTAGGCAGCTATTGCCGGAGGTGGTGCTGGCTGTGAAGCTACTGCCAGAGATGGTGCTGGATGGGCAGCTGCAGGTGTACCAACTGGTGGCTGGGCTGGGCCTGCAGTACTGCCATGCTGCCTGCTTTGGCCTGCATTGGGTCTGGCCTGCGCAGGAGTGGGGGCTTTCCTGGTGACGGCATTGGAGGGTCCTGCATCGTTGCTGCCCATGGAGAGGGTACCTGTTGAGGAGACGAGACGGGTTGGCACCACTTTGCCACACATGTCGTCAGACATGCATTCAACCCATCCCATGATGTGTGTGTCCCAGTGTTGTTGGTATCATGTGCCTCACATGGGTCGTATTGCTAAGGTGGATGGCTTCTGGGGGGGGGGGGGTACATGCGGTGTGTGTGCAATGTGCATGCATGTGTAATTTAACAGGGTGACACTGCCATTGGCGGGTGTGCACTGCGTGACAAGCCATGGGTCAGGCCACTTGCCATGCCTGTTACTCTGTGCTCTGCTAGTGGATGCATGCAAGGGGGGGGACATGCACATGTACTTGCACTTGTACTTACTGGCATCTTCTTGGGTCCCGCTCCCGCCTCAGCGCCGCCAGTGCTCTCGATCTCCTCCATGTGGAAGATGCAGCTGAGGCGCTCCTCCCATGGCATGAGTCTTAGGGGGTCCACAGTGCCACCACCAGTGGCTGTGCACTCCCTCCTGTGCTTAACTATGGCTGGGTGGACCTTGGCCTTATGGTCGTCCCACCTCTTCCGACAGTCCTTTCTTCTGAAGGGGACAGACCCGACAGCCGTAACATTGGCCAACACCTTATCCCATATCGGGCTCTTCCTCTGGCAGCTTGTCTTGTGCTGCCTGGCTCTAAACAACTAATCTGCATACTGCAGCACAGTGACCACCAGGGCTGTTAGTTCAGCATCAGCAAACTTGGGTTTGCGTTGGCAGGAGTCCTTGCCTGGGGTGCTCTGCTCCAGGGACATCTTTTGCAAGTTGTTTTGATACTGGATGGCTGTGGGAACCAGTGGATTGAGTTGGATTGGTGTTTTAATGATGGCCGCCACACTCCTGGTTTCAACAGCATTTCTGTTGCCGGCGCAGCTATTACTGCCTTTCCGGTGTTACCCCTTTTTAATGGCTGATCCGTTATTGCCGCCATTTTCCATCCGGTATTGCCAGCTGTATTTCCCCTTCATGTCTTAATGCTGGCATGTCGGTATTGGCGTTTCCAGCATGTGTTCGTGCGCACGCCCGTGTACTTGTAGTATGGCGTGGATTCCACTACTTGCCCAGTCGGAAACGCTAATACTGGATTGCCGGTATTACCAGATTTTTAAAGGATTATTCGGAATGAGGCCCAATTTATCTTGCTTTCCAAATGTAGAGGTCGAGCCTTGTTTGTACTGTTAAGTCATTCCAAACCTGGTCTTACCCTTCATATTTACAAAGATAGACCATTTGCTTTGTTAAAGCTTTTTTTAACTCGCCATGGTTCTAAGAATTCCCCAACTTTCTTGGGGCACCTGGGCCATCAGACAGCAACCTAGTCTAAATAAGTTGGTAACCAAACACAAAGGCAACTATGTGCACAGAAGAAACATGGTGGACAGGTACTGTGATTTATTGAACCGTTGAAACTGGAAGATTGCAGTTATTCAATTCTTGAAGAACATTAAGGCTATGTGAGGTAGTGTAATTTACAACACACGAAAATGAAAACATTCTGCAGAATGGACTGGCTGTGTCCATATAGCCCTCCTCTTACTACCATTCTCCCTCGAAAATCAACACAATAACCTGAAACTAAACATCATGGCACAATATCACAAGAAGAATGCAACAACCCGATTGAAAATACCTACATGGACCTAGGAAATGGGCCCTACGAATAAAACCACTGAGTCCCGAAAATGACTCCCTGTCCAAAATAAATCAGCATACACGCAGCGGCCACGAGCCGATAACCGCAGACACTCTTTCATACCACTATGATCACTCTCCTCTTTTATATCAACAAACATTAGAATGCAGCTACACCCCTCGATCAATTCGGCCTAGCTGCACACATACATATGTTGCTCATAAAACACCTCAACAGCCTAGTAGAATGCAGCTATACCCCACGAAATAAATGTGCCTAGCTGCATACATAATCTCCTACACATGCCTCACGGCCGCAAGAATACAGACTCGGAGACCAACCCCGTGCTGCGCACATTACACTGATCTCTCACATTCACTGCACCACAAGTAGAGCTAGAATGCAGCCAACCTGCAAAAACCACCCTAGCGACTCACATTCCAAGTGCACCCAGGCACTATATGCCACACTACTCCTTCAACCGATATTGACCATGGTCCCCGAGGGCGTTCAACCCACAGCGCTTTGAGGTCATACCAATGGTACATAAAGCGCTATACAAATGAACTACAACATAACATAATGCTATCAATGCTTCAATGTCTCCAGGGAGGAGCTTCCAACAGCACAGAACTGAACCAAGGAACTATGAAGGGCTCGCCATCCTCTTCGAAAAATGCCCCATAGGATGCACAGTTCTGTATCACCAGTAAGGCCACCAATGCAGAGACTTGTTTCTTTAACCATCTGTTCCCTCCTGCTCACTAGACCCTATGAAGCCAAGTTATCCTTCCTGTTTTTATGTACCATCATTATTAAATTGCTCTTATTCCGTGTGGTCCCAGCAATGTGACTATTGTCTCATCTGCCCTCCCTGTAGGTAACTGGGACTGAACTTGCCGGCATCACCATTGGGGCAATCTTTTGCAAGGTCTGAAGCAGGAAGACATTTACCAGAAATGTTGTGAGTAAAAATGGCAGTAATGCAGCATTAATTCTGTTACCACTGCATTACTGCACTGCCGTAAAACAAGTCTGGTGATAAGGTGGAGGATTTACCTCCAGCAAAAAGCTGAAGGAAAATCCTCCACCTTACTGCCAAAAATCTGTGGAATTATCGCCGGCAGAGGCCTATGGACTCCAAAAATGGAGATTATCACCACATAACCACCACTTGTAATCCCACAGTAAATCTGCGTGACCAAGTGGTGATGAGAGTAATCGAGTTTGGTGATAATTCAGTGGATTTACTGCTGAATTGCCACCAAACTCGTAATAATAACCTTTATCGAGACAAGCACTAATGCTGCCTCATTCTCAATTTGGAGGTAGATTAGACTACCGGTTTAACTTTATTGGTTACCTGAACACCTGTAATAATACATGTAAGAGAGATTTTCCCACACCTTATTGTCTTTCTCAAATTCACTGCCATGAGAACTTTCAAATAGACATCTAACAACATAAACCCCAATTGCAAAGCTGTGTCTCTAAATTCAGAATGAAATTGTGGCTCGAGTGGCAGGTTGAAGAAGGCTCAGTCAAAATATCGCGGCAAGAATTTTGTTAAATCGTCCGATCGAGAGGGATCCTAGAGTTAGCTTCTTGTGTGGCGTCCGGAGGAAATTGTCTGCTCTCTGCAAACTGTCAGCCTCATTTGATTGGTTGTGCAAAATGATAGGGATGCATGAAAACATGTGGAACTGCATCTGTACCATTTTGGATCAAAAGCTCCTTGGCTTAACACATACTTCAGGGACTCTGCTTGCTTTTTTGTGAGTGCTAAGAGCAGGTGGCCATTTGTATCCTCTGTTTTTCCATGGTGGTCCACTTTACCAGTTTACACCATTTGCGGAGGAGCGCATTGCAGAGGTCATGAGGGATGGGAATTCAATCATTTCCCGTGCCTAACACTGTCATTTGTGGTGGATCAAAAGAGCCAACATCGTTGGAGGTGAAAATGGTCAGGCTCTTTCTGAAGGATTCCACCCCTCAATAAAAAAATGTGTTCTTTGGTTTTCTGGGGTATGCAGACTACTACGGGCAAGTTGTTTCCCATGTTTACCATTTGCCTCGAAATCCTAGTCTAACAGAGGGGCTTCAACAGGGGGGTTTCCTTGTTCCTACTGTAAGAAACCACCCAGAAAGTAGAAATATTTATTCCAGCCCTAAGTTCTTAAGGAGAGGCCTTCAGCAGTCCACCCAATCCTACAATTAACCCCCAATACCAGCTAGCACAAAATTCAAGTTTGACCCACTTTGTTATACTCCAATTAGGTGTAGTCCTCCCTGGGGTATCTGGGTTCCAGCATTACAGGCACCCTCTGGAAGTTCGCTCTTCGAACTTAAACAAAGTCTGACAAAAACAGGCTCTTGTGGAGAGTGTCTGTGCCGAAGATCCATCCAGCAGAGTATGACAGCTTCAGCAGCAATATATATATAGGGACCTCTGTCTGCACATTTCCATTAAGAACATATTTACAGGTCTTACATAAGTAAGGGGATTCTGAATGTTGAAGTGACCTCTTGCAATATATAAGAGAATTACTGTTTATAAGAAATTGAATGAACAAACCTTTTATAAATGTAAGGAGAACGTGTTTGGGATGCAAATCCTACAGGGAGATTTGCTTTACTTGATGGATAAAATGCAGGCAGTTGATTAACATAACTCAGAAGTCACGGGGACAATTTCAGGGTATGATTCGTATCCAACATGTAAGCATGGATTCACAATGGATTCCTATGGAATCTGCTTACTTATTGATGGAGGTAAAAGCAGGCAGATTTCATGGGAATCCACAGCGCTAGCTTTTGTATGGTGGAAAGCAAGGAGGAGGGGGACTCGTAAATTACGATGTATGCCTTATCTTTGACATACAAATGAATGAAAATATGGGGTTGGGGGTGTTTTATTGTGTGAAATGTTTCTGCATACATTTTACGTATAAATGTTATACTACGACATATCGAACATTTGCTCTGTGTTTTAGAACACTTGACTATCCCAACAGACTGAATTTGCCACAGCACAATTCTCAGTAGTAAGCGCTTTCAAGAGGTGATTCTGATGTTTATTCTTCACTAGCCATCAAGAGGTGATTCTGATGTTTATTCTTCACTAGCCAATAACGTGCTTCTCCAGAGTTTAAGATCAGAAACGCATCTGCAGTTAATCTACTAATGATCTAGAGTTATGTTACTATGGAAGAAGGGGAAGTAAATGCTTCACAGCTGGTCGCCTTATGGCAAAACTGGTCGTAAACAACTAGAAATAGTGGGATCATGGGGAATTCTATGCACATTACAGTTTTTTCAGGGGACAGGGTACAATGCTGCAGGCGGCAGAGTTGTGGTTAGTTGATTATTCCTTATCAATATATAGACAATCTATTTATCAAACTGTCCTGTACAGACTCTGGTGGACAAGAATATGGATTGCTGAGAGCTTAGATGACATGTGGGGGTTGGGGGGAGATTTTCTTTAAGAGGACTACTGGGATAATTCTCACCAGCTGTGGAGAAAATTGATTTCTGTTGATGACTGATGAGGAAACAGATCTGGAAATCAAGTCAAGATTACCCAATCTCACTGCTTTGCTATAGAGTGATTTAAAAAAAACGATCAAATAAAAGTGATGAATATAATATGAACAGACACATGGAAAGCCAAAAGGTCCGACTTCATAAATGCAGCGAGAATTTTTCCAGCAATGCTGGGCAGGTTTCAGAAACAAAGCAACAAAAATAACAGCAACAATGTAAAGCAGCACTAACATGAAAAACACATGAATGCATTACGTAGCAGGTAACCAAAACATATATAAAAAAAGCATAATTCACTAATCTCGCCACCCCAAATTTAAACAGTTTACATTGGCCTTTACAAATCTGCTGCTACTGTAACTGAGCTTTCAGCAGGATTCACCGATTTTAGATGTACGACCAGGTGATTGACACCAGGGCCCCTCTATCTCTTCATGACATCTGGCAGTGATCAATAATTGCTCTAACCAGACTGAAAAAGAGGGAGTGCTAGGTGGCTGAAGCCAGGACACAGAAATAAATAAAAGAGGAAGAAGAAAATATTTTCAATGTTTATGGTTTATAATGAAGATTCATGATGGAAAAACAAACCGCTTCCCCTGTCAGACCTGTGGCAGGCACTGAAAGAAAATCACACAGGCCAACCGGCACAGCGTTTGGAAATGCGTGCGTAAATCCCGCACAAGAGAAACAAAGACATTCCCAAACTTACAGATGGAAGGGTTTAGATGACTGTAATCCTTGCAGTCGGGTAGAGCTGCAGACAGAAGAAGCGTATCGCCATTGTATACACGAGGAATGCCACAGTGGCTGGTATAAGAACCAGAGAAAATCCAAGATGAAAAGCAAGCAACAAATCTATAACTGTGACATAAATGACGATGGCCCCAGCCAATCAAAAAGGGCCAAAGCAAGTGCTGATTTCCCAGAAGCAATATAAGAGAGGGAAAGAAGAAGATAAGGAGATTGGAAGGAAGCAGGAACACTTCCAACCCATCCCTGGATATACAGGGACCATGCTACCTGGAAAGAGGTGGCACACATCTTGGCCAGCATGCAGAAGCCACACTATAGATATGATATGATATGATATGGTATTTGTAACGCGCCTATACACAAGTGTTTCAAGGCGCGACGAGGCAGGGAGGGAGGGAAACAAGGGGAAAACAGACAAACGATCCTACTAGGCCAGGTGTCATTCAGATCGCGCAAAGTGCAGAGGTAAGGGGAAAGGAGGAAGTGCAGGGGGGAGGAGGTGGGGGGGAAGTGCAGTACAAGTAAGTAGCGTAGAAAATAATAATAAATAATAAATAGAAAGGGCCAGCTGGTGGCAAGTGCGAGGTAAGTGCAGAGCAAGTGCTGGGAAAGGGGCTGTAGGGATACAGTGACAGTCCCACAGTGCAGGGGGAGCCGGGGAGGCAGTGCAAGTGGAGAGTGGCTGGGCCCTGGACCGAGGTTGCTGAGAGTGGCCCAGATGCAGGTTTAGTGCTGAATTCAGTGGGGAGTTAAGCAGGATTAGCAGGGGAGAGGGAGAGAGAAGGCAGAAGCGAAGAGGAAGGTACTTAGATTTTTGTATTTGTATTTGTATTTGTATTTGTAACGCACCTATACACAAGTGTTTCAAGGCGCGACGAGGCAGGGAGGGAGGGAAACAAGGGGAAAACAGACAAACGATCCTACTAGGCCAGGTGTCATTCAGATCGCGCAAGTGCAGAGGTAAGGGGAAAGGAGGAAGTGCAGGGGGGAGGAGGTGGGGGAAGTGCAGTACAAGGTAAGTAGCGTAGAAAATAATAATAAATAATAAATAGAAAGGGCCAGCTGGTGGCAAGTGCGAGGTAAGTGCAGAGCAAGTGCTGGGAAAGGGGCTGTAGGGATACAGTGACAGTCCCACAGTGCAGGGGGAGCCGGGGAGGCAGTGCAAGTGGAGAGTGGCTGGGCCCTGGACCGAGGTTGCTGAGAGTGGCCCAGATGCAGGTTTAGTGCTGAATTCAGTGGGGAGTTAAGCAGGATTAGCAGGGGAGAGGGAGAGAGAAGGCAGAAGCGAAGATAGAGGACTTACCTATATCCTACCCACACGAGGACAGACTGCTGGAAGAGAGGTTGACCTAGTGGCTGGTCCTGTGCCACGGAGAAGGAGTTTGGAAGAAAGCAGGGGCACTTCCAAACAATTCTTGGGTATACAGGGACCACGCTACCTGGGATGAGGTAGCCCAACCCGTGGCCAGCCTGCAGCACCTACTCTTGAGTGGGCTAACCCAGAGCCTGTACACCCAAAAGGAGAGACTGCTAGAATAGAGTTGGACCTAATGTATGGTCCTGTACCAAGGAGACAGAGTTTGTAAGGAAGCAGCTATGCTTCCTAACTATCATCTCCAGATACACAGGGACCACGTTACCTGGGAAGAGGTAGTCGACACCTTAACTAGCCTGCAGAGGCTACTCTGGAGAGGGCTAGCTCAGAGCCTACTTACCCACAAGAGGACAGACTGCTAGATGTGGAACTAGTGGATGGTCCTGTGCTAAAGGGAAGGAGTTTGTAAGGAAGCAGGTATGATTCCTACCTATCATCCCTAGATACACAGGGACCACGTTACCTGGGAAGAGGTAGTCGACACCTTAACTAGCCTGCAGAGGCTACTCTGGAGAGGGCTAGCTCAAAGCCTACTTACCCACAAGAGGACAGACTGCTAGATGTGGAACTAGTGGATGGTCCTGTGCTAAAGGGAAGGAGTTTGTAAGGAAGCAGGTATGATTCCTACCTATCATCCCTAGATACACAGGGACCACGTTACCTGGGAAGAGGTAGTCTACACCTCAGTTAGTCTGCAGCAGCTACTCTGGAGAAGGCTAGCCCAGAGCCTACCCACACGAGGACAGACTGCTAGAAGTGTAGTGGATCTAGTGGATGGTCCTGTGTCAAGGAGAAGGAGGCTTGAAGATGAAGTGCTTCCTTAACCAGAAAGACCTATGGGAGAAGGATGACATAATACTATCTGCCCAAAGAGGACCCTGAATGAGGTGGGAAAGACACATTGAAGTGAATGCTGTGCAACTCAATGTCGGGAGAAATCTGTGAACGTTGAATAAAATCAAAGATTGGGGAGAGACCTGGAGTACGCAAGGAGTGTTACAAGAAGCCTAGTCAGCATTGAAGAAATCAGAAGAAATTACACAAAGCCTAAGAAGGAGCCTGATGACAGGAACTACAGAACCTGATATCTGGGCAAGGGCTTTAGAGAGCTGGTGAAAGCAGGAAAACTGGATAAGACTACAATATGTGAGTAAGCTCTAGAAGCATTTGTTTGTTTTACTTCGTTCATTTAGTGCTGGACATTTAAGCCTAGGATAGAGTATGTACTCTTTTGTTGGCCGAACATTTGTTTTTAATGCTTAGAGCAGGCTGGAGGCTAAAAGACTCATTAAGATTAGGCTTTGGAACTTTCGGTTGGTCACACATTATTGGTACATTACTTTGTAGGGAACAGTGTCCCAAGGAGTAACTAAGGATTTATAAAACAGGGTTAAGATCTTTATGATTTGGACACTGATCTCTGCAAGAGTTGGATATCTGGAGAAAGGTCCACAAGGGGTTAACATACTTAAGCAATAGAACCCGAGCGGGGGGCTGGGCGGGCATTATCGGTCTGGTAATGCCCAGGGCGTCAGTTACAAGCCAGAGCAAAGTGAGGGCTTTAACGCAAGCCCTGGTGCATTACCAGACAGTAATGCCCCCCACCAATGGTTCTATTGCTATTAGTATCCCGGCACATTGTACCAGGGTACTAATAGTATATTTTCTTCGAGTTGAGAAATGGCGTGTAAACTGCTTCTCTACTCGAGAACAAAATTACAAAAAAGATGGCCACCATGGATCGGGGAGAAGGGAACTACTCGTAGTTCCTTTTCCCCTTCCATGGTGGCCATTCCAGAGGCGGTGACGTGTCGGGAACACTACTGGTCCCGGCACCGGTGAGGAACATGGCAGTGCAAGGTAAGTGGGGCGGGCGAGGAGGGGGGCAAAATATGTGGAAAAGGGGGTGGGAGAAGGGGACACAGGGCATGGGGTCACAGGGCAGCGCACTTACCTTCATCCCAGTAACGCTTGTCTCCCACCAGGAAACTCAGAAAGCAGGCCAGATAGTTATATGCAGAGGAGTGTATTTCAGATGTGTGGTGCATAGTCAGAGCCTCTGTTGACTAGACAGTAACATTAGCTGAACAGTGAACATCTAGAAGTGCTTAACTGTGATGTGCTGGTTAAACCAGTGGTGGTGCAAAAATAAAAAGTGATTAATGCAATGGTTCTGGGGAGCTTTCCATTCAAACGTTCTTTAGCCTGCTGTGCCATTACAGAAGTGCAAAATTCAGATGCAGATCAGTCTTGGTCCAGCCTCAAAATGGCCGATAATCCAGTCCTAACTACTAGGTCACATCCCTTCTGCACAGGACCACAAACAACCCCAGATATGTGTCAGCGTCTTTAGCAAGATGTAGGCCCAGATATTATGCATACTGAGTTCTGAACCTAGGTCTGGCCAAAATCACACTAAGTGCCATGGATCAGAAGAAGGATATGGTTGCCAGTGAAGGTATCATGAATATGGATCAGTCTTACACTTGTCCACTTACTTGCCCATCTAAACCCAAAACAGCTATGTGCAGAGGGGTCATGGCCTGGTCCGCAGTGCTGAAACATGGCCGCCTGAGTACTTCCGGCGACAGTAGGAATGAAGGGTCTCATCATTCCTAGCTAGAATCCAGTTATGCCTCCTGACTAACAGAATTTCAGCACGTCTGATGATTGCAGTGGGAGAGGAGTGCCGGGGCCTGTCAGGCGATCTGCCGATCGGCACCTGGGCTACTTGTGGGGGATCCGCTCAGAACTGCCGCTGCACACATTAGATAATCAAGAGGTTCCCGTGAGTAAGCAGAGATCTGCGACGCCCGGTTTGGTGGGATGCCCTGAATCCACGTGGCTGCACTGATCGGCCGCATCGGTTGGTTCAGCCTGTGCCTCGCGCAGCGTCGGCCGCTTCATATCTGATCCTCTGATGGGCCTGTTCGGAGAGGACCTACACTGCGGATGTCACCATCCCAGCCCGGACGCCTCACCCACTGGATGCCTGTGCTTCCCCTGAAAGACACACTGGGGCATTGGAGGTGTCCCTGGCATCTTCTGCCAGCCACTGCTGGGCCTGGCTACAGCAGGCTCAGGAGACAGCGCTATTGGAGGAACTGCGCTGCCATAGGGGACACTCTGCTCAATTGATGTTTGGCGGGAGCAAGGAGCTGGTGTACGCTGCCTCAAGAGTGAGGACACAGGAGATGAGTCCCTTTGCTCACAAACACAGCGGGAGACAGGCACTATCTGTCCTGTTGCCCTGGGAGGGGTTACTCGCTCCTGCATAATGCTGCACCTGATTGCACCTTCTCAAAGATCGCTTAAGTAGGGACTCCACCACTGACACGTGCTCCACTCGGGATGAATGCCTGGTATTAGGGGATCTGCGCCATGGTGAAGGCTGAGAAGCACAGAAGTCGTCCGACATCGCCTCCTGCTCCACATTCAGTACCATGGGAAGGAGGAGCTCACCACAGTGGGTCAGGTCCATGATGACAGATCTACAGAGACAACTCCCCCATGGACTACCAGGAACAATCTGCAACTCTGGCTATCAGAGTTCAAGTCGGAGATCCAGGGTAGTCTGGCTGAGATGTCAGGCAAGATAGCCTCCATGGACAAGCTTCTCGATGAATCTGAGCACTGCATTGAAGAGGTGGAGACCACCCTGTACAAGCAGTCTTATGAGGTCAGTGAGAGGGCCCAGCATTTTTAATTGTTAGTAAACCTAATGGAGGCCAATGGTGGCCTAACAGGGTGACTGAGAGAATCACTCATGCTGTGATAATGTGTGTATCAGAGGTGTGCCTGTGGTTGTTCTGGACCAGGACCTGGAGGGCTATGTCCCTGACCTATTTCGCCAAATCTTGAATCCTATGCCAGAGGAGCCAATAGAGCTTGATAGAACGCACAGTCTGACCGCCCGACCCACTGCGTCAGGGTCTCACCCCAGATGTCCTTACTAGGGTCCACTTCTACAGGCTAGAATAGAAGATGCTGACGCATACCAGACACCTGGATGAGATACTCTTTCGTGGTGCCTCTATAGCCCTCTATCAAGATCTAGCGGGGGTCACCTTTCTGAAGCGTAAGACCCTCAGACCCCTCACAAAATGGCTCTGCGAAAAGAATATCCAATACAGATAGGGCTTTCCTACATCTCTCTACTTTAAACACCTGAACCCGCCCTGGACGATTTTCACAATAAAGAAGGCTGTGCAGTTCCTATCTCTGAATCCTGAGGGACACCCTCGAACAAGGAACAATTTGCAGACCTACCCATGAGAGCTGGAGCCAGGGTGGGTCCCTTGTCTAAGGTGGGTAAAAAGCGTAGGGGGAGGAAGGGTCTGAACTGCCAGGAGGGCCCCCTGAAGAACAGTGCACACCCAGGCGGTTCTGTGAAAGGCCCGACATTGTTTAACTGTATTAACTCTTACAACCACTGGATCCTATTGAACAAGTTCAGTTTGCCTGACCGGAGGCACAGACTGGTTTCAACATTTGCTTATTGATATGTTCATCCCTGTCGCAGGTTACCCCGAAGTTAGTGCTTGGTCGACTATCAACCCTGTTTCGGCTCTACATCGAGTATGCTTAACCCCCATCCCGGGGACGGGATAAGGGATTACAGGTTCTCAGGGTTAAAACATGGTACAGCAACAACATGGCAGTAGCAGAGGTTTATAGCATTTTTAATGAATTGATACACGACTCCTATGGCGTGTCCTGATGGCACTCTTGTGGATTGTACACTGACCATGCTGACCAGGGCTTGAACTCCCCTTGTGACGCGTAAATCTATACTAGCTAAATTGGCAGATTTCTCCCCTTCTGTAGTTTTCTTGCAGGAAACCCACCTTTTGAAAAGAAATGAAGAGAGGTTCACACACAGATGCTTTTCACCTGGGTTTTTTACCTCTATCTAGGTAAAGAGGAGGGATGTCTTTTGAGATTTTATTTGAGGGAACATTCATGGGGAACATTGTCACTTTCATCTCATTATATGCCCCAAATGAGCAACAGGATCTCTTTTTGGCTGACTTGCTGGGCCGTCTACTGCCCTTTGCAGAGGGTCTGATCATTATGGGTGGAGATTTTAACTTGGCTCAAGACCCTACAACCAATAAATCCTTGCGCCACTGGAGTCCTTTTGAAACAGCTTTCATGAAGGTACACAAGGAACATGAACTTCTTGACAAACGTATGGAGACAAACCAACATGGCCGTGCAGCGACAACGCACTAAAAAAAAAGGACTCTGTGATCGACACACATCTAAGCATTCAGGAATGGATCCCACCCCGGATTCACTGTCCATGTCTGTCTCAGGCAGAACACCTCAAAGTCGGAGACCTTGGAGACTATACAACCCCCTTCTCAAAGACGAGGTGTTCGGTAAGGAGAATAAAATGGCAATCACCTCATATTTTGAAAATAATCTTAATGATGATATTGCGCTGAGTGCAGTCTGGGACACAATGAAAGTGGTGGTTCGGAGTGAATTGCTGAAGCTAACCTCGCCTTACTCAAAAGCTAGAGTCTTCTTAGAAAAGGGTTGGAGGAGGAAGTTTGCAGTAGGGAGGATGCACACAAACTCTCAGGTTCCCTTAAGGCACACCGTCAATTGAAAATAGCCAGGGCCAAATTAGACACCCATCCTGCGAAGAGAATGTCACAGGCCTTATTGAAAGTTAAACAATACTATTGCCCTAGGGGGTAACAAGGCTAACAAGATTCTAGTCCACAAATTAGCCAAAGAGAGGACCCACAATAACATTCACGCCCTTCTGGACGACGAGGGTAACTGGCTTGGGTCCACACATACAATGCCGCTACGACCTCCACTGCCCCTCCAGATAGGGAAGTTCTGACAGAGTGCTTGCACGTGGTTGCCTTTGCCCCTCTCCCGCCAGCCGAGTTCACGCATCTTGATCAACCAATACAAGAGGTGGAAGTTGCAGTGGCCATCAAATCGCTCAAAAACATGAGCCCTAGCCCAGATAGATTCACTTCAGAATTTTACAAAACCTACTGTGATTCCCTGGCCCCAGTCCTAACCCAACCTTTTAATTCCTTCCCGGAACCTAGGACAACAATGCCTACAATGTTGGAAGCCTCTACTATCCTGATTTTGAAACCAAATAAATACCCTAAGTCGATCGATTCGTATCACCCGATCATCCTTATCAATAATGACGCAAAAATATATTTGAAAATCTTGGCCACCCTCCTTATGACGGTTCACACAAGATAATATTAGGAAAACTGTGTGCTTGTTTACACTACTCAATTATGCTTTTCAACTATGTATCTATGACAGCTGCTCCTCTCTGCTACTCCATTTTTCCTCACAATTACTTTGCTTTCATTGATTCATGTGATACGTACTGTTGCCATATAACATATTTACACTTCCGGATGTACTGTGGGAACATCCCATCTGTCCTCAGACTCAGCCATTGTATATGTTTACACACACCATAACTCATCATATATACCAGAAATGTTATTCTGTAATTTTTTACCCAATTCTATTAGTTCATATTGGATATCTTTATTGATGATATCCAAACCTAGCATCTTTTGTTTACTAACATTTGCTGCGTGTTGCGTTGCGCGCATGACGTCATCTGAACGATGTGCGCGCGACGTCACGCGCGTGGCACATGCATGACGACACACCGCTATAGAGCGTTTCACTTAATCCACGCCGCCTTCCATTCAAGGCAGACTTGGCGCTCGCTCCAAATGGAGTTGGGGATTGGGCCCCTTTATTTTGCATCTTAACAACCACTGCTCCACAGGTACTTACTTGCTTTCACAATTTGTTTTCTAGCCCAATACGAGGTTATCTACAGTTAGCCACTTGTCTAACACTCTGTTTCTGGTCCTGGTATTTCAGGGTTTGGATTTACAGCTATTCAACACAACCGCTCTGCATATAACTTTTTGATTATCTGCTTTTCAACCCTAGGGTAAGTTTTCCTGACAATCGACTCACCCTACTCTTTACTTTAGCATAAGTATTGATGTATGACTTATCTATAACTTTCCCCAATGGTTTTGCTTATCTCCCAAGGTGGCCTCACATATGTGCTTATGCAGCCATCGCTCTACAAATTATTCTTGTGCATACCTGGACATACGGTATGCAATGCTTTCTACTTCCTCACACATTTAGTTTGTGGCTAATGTGCACACCATATTATTCATTCACTTCATGTGTTAGTGGCCATATAGCGAATACCTCTAACTACACAGGTGACCTAACCTCCAAAGGTGTACTGATACTGGTCCTCTGCTCTCACTAGTCACCCTTACTATCCACTTTTCATGATCATGAGATGTTCCCACATGCACACATTTTGAACCCTATGTCTTTCAGTAATTTCCAATTACTCTGGTTACCTTAGACATTTTTTCATGTAGAGTTTTGTTTCAAACATATTATGGTGCCTATCATTATTTTCTGATCTTGTTTTTTCTTTTGATGTGTAATCCTATGATCATTCTGCTTTACTTACATCAACAAACCAACTACTGAATCATGGAATGGAATTTAATTTTTTGCCTACCTTGCCACTATGTGATGAATTTCTTTTACAATGCCTTGCATTATCAATGGCACTTCTGTTATCATTATGTTATGTACGCTTGGATTATGTTGAAATATGATTTTTATTACTGTACAGCCTTGATAACGACCCAGAGGGTCGAAACACGCGTCGGCTGGTTCTGCACAATATCTGAAACAAACATAAAGATTATATTTTCACAAGAGCTAATGTGAAAGAATATTTTTTCAAGCTTACTTGGACTAATGTCAAGAATAATATCTAGGAGGTGCACGTTGGAGTTACCTTCAATTGGTACTTTTGAGTTTATGTGTCCTGGTACCTTCTAGGGGGCCCCAGTGGAAGGGTACTGACGCAGAAGATCCTATCTGTACCAATTATTTCTCCAAACAGCCTTTGGCGGTATTAACTAGCACACTGTTTCCTAACGACCCCTAGGTTTTTTTTCTCACATTATTAGGAAAACTACCCTGGTGGAAGACGAAGGAAACTCGAATCTGGCAATGGGACTGGACATCCTTGAAAGCAGTGCTACAATTGTCGGGTTTGGTCCGGAAATTTAGGAAATCCTCACTAGCCAATTACTCCGCACCCACTACCTGAATTCTGGTTAATGGGAATTCCACCCTCTTACTGAGGGTCTATAGAGGAACAAAGCATGGATGCCCTTTGTCCCCCCTCCTTTTTGCCCTCTCTATGGAACCCTTTGTGGTGCACATTCGTAACAGTCGTGAGATTAGCGGCGTCCAATACCAGCGACAGAGACACAAAATCTCCCTTTACGCTGATGATGTCCTAGTACAATGACTCAGACGAGGACCTAAGCAACAGCCTTGATGAACTAGTTTAAGAATTTCAGTCGTATCTCTGGATTTGAAGTCAACTATTCCAAATCCCAAGGTTTGGCAATAGCGCTTTGTACGGTAGAGCCGAACCATCTAGCTGGGATTTGCCCAATAGAGTAAAAACTGGGCCAGACTGGTTATCTGGGTGTCAGAATACCTAGTGACATTAGGACACTATACACCATTAATTTTCCCCCTCTTTCCCCAAGCATGGAATCAGATGTGAAACGATGGAATAAGCAAACAATCTCTTGGCTGGGGAGGGGAACAGCTATAAAAATGACCATCATCACAAAACGGATTTATCATTTCTCGGCCCTCCCGACCCACATCCCAATACACAGACTACACCCACTCCAAGGGGAAATTCTTGCATTCATTTGGCAACACCGCAAAACCAGAATAGCGAAAAAGGCCTTTCTGATGAAAGAAAACCTGGGAGGTCTTGGGACCCCAGACGTCTACAGATACTACCTGGCTTCCCAACTCTCACACATCTTCTCATGGGCACAGTCTGGGGACACTCCAATATGGGCCCAGATTGAACAAGCCTCGAACCAGTTCCCACTGCTGCAGCTTCCGTTCACGACCATGGCTTCGGATCCACCAGGGAGTACTTTCCTATCCCCAATGATTAATACGCTCACATGCTGGAACATAGCAACAAAGAAATGGGGCTCCCCATTCGGCCTAGGCCCGTTATTGCCCATCATCTGCAATCCCGACTTTGCCCCTGGCATTCAAGCAGAAGCCTTTGCCTCCTGGACCTCAGGCAGTCATAAGGAACTTAGACCGCTTTATAGGGAGGACTCCCCACTCCATTTTGAAGAATGTAAACAGATGGTCTTGTTACAAGAAGGGGAAAGGTTTAAATATTCTCAATTGTGCAATTGGGCTAGTCATACTACTACCAGACAAAGGGGCTCCAGGGAGCTGAACGCCCTGGAACTCACATTTCTCACGGGACGAACAAAGGGCAGAATCTGAAGACTTTACAACTTACTTGACCGCTATGACCCCCATGATCGTTTGCCATATATGCTTGGCTGGGAGTGGGACCTGGGTGATCAAATTGGGGAAGAATCCTTGCGTTATCTGGGAAGGCAATCATAAAGTAGCCAAATGTACGACAGACAAGGAGTGCCAGTTGAAACTCTGTTATATGTAGTATTTGTCCCCGGATATACCCCATCATATGGCCCATTGCTACTGGGCGACTGAGGAGATGGGATATCTGCTTACAGGCAACAAATCTAAGCTGATCACCCATCTTCTGCTGGCAGTGAAGATCTCTCTGGCTCGCATTTGAAAATGCCCGGAGGGTTCTGTTATTGCTATGTGATGGGGGTAACTCTGGGAAATCCTAGCCTCAGAAAACATCATGGCACTTGCAGTGGGGAAATACACATCCTACGTGGCGACCTGGCTTCCCTTTATCAACTATGTACAAGACACCTATCAAGGGGCATATAAACCACATCCGTACAAACACATGGCCCGGAGGGTTCTGTTATAGCTATGTGATGGGGGTAACTCTGGGAAATCCTAGCCTCAGAAAACATCATGGCACTTGCAGTGGGGAAATACACATCCTACGTGGCGACCTGGCTTCCCTTTATCAACTATGTACAAGACACCTATCAAGGGGCATATAAACCACATCCGTACAAACACATGGCCCGGAGGTTCTGTTATAGCTATGTGATGGGGGTAACTCTGGGAAATCCTAGCCTCAGAAAACATCATGGCACTTGCAGTGGGGAAATACACATCCTACGTGGCGACCTGGCTTCCCTTTATCAACTATGTACAAGACACCTATCAAGGGGCATATAAACCACATCC
Source organism: Ambystoma mexicanum (assembly GCA_002915635.3). Classification (NCBI taxonomy): domain Eukaryota; kingdom Metazoa; phylum Chordata; class Amphibia; order Caudata; family Ambystomatidae; genus Ambystoma; species Ambystoma mexicanum. Next base: position 547,596,727 of record CM030322.1, read on the forward strand.
GTACAAACACATGGCATGATTGTGAAAACTGACAGTTAACCCACATGCCTTCTATTAGAGGTCAGGGCCTGTTGTGTACAGTCAATATATTACTGCTCCGTGTGCTACTCTTCTTTACTGCCTGGTTAATGTCTAATTGTTATGAAACCTGCTTATATTTACACTGTGCTGATGCCTGTCTCACAAAACAAAAATAAAGATGTTTCTGAAAAAAACAGCTATTTGCCATTGAATGGCAAGCCACGTATCTTATTATGAGATTACTTAAGGAGGTAGGTGGACTGCTGCCAAACTTTGCATTGCACCCCAATCACAAATTCCATGCTTATGTCAGCTATAGCCACATGATTGATGGTGCTTCTGAAAAAGAGCAATAGAAATATGCCTTGATTGTCGCTGTGAATGCCTTCTGTTTTTCAATGGGGAGTGCAGCTGTCAAGGTTGGAAGGCCCTTCTAACACGCAGTGAAAACATTGAACTGAAACAGCTTTTACATGAGCTAAGTGGAGAGGAGTTTTGGTGAATCTTGTTACTTTAGTAGTCCATCTGCTTACGGACTTCAAAGGAGCTGCAGTAAAGGCAAACAGGCAAGACATAAGACTCAGCTAATGAAAAGCAAGATTTGATGTCTCATCATGAGTGCCTTTGTACTTGACTTTCAGCATCTTATTTGGTTGTCACCACCAAGAAGAGCTTTCCCAAATCTCTGTTGCCACTAGGAGTATATTGCACTTAATGGCAATTTGTTCTGAGTGGGCAGAACAGAGGCTGGGATCCCTATCCATTAGGTGATATAAAAGAACCTGTCTTTAGACAACTCATGTTCCACTGGGTATTCTTCTTGTATGCACTGAAGAGGTTCTGCAGTGAACAACAAAGGCTTATTCTACAAAACGGAGTCTCCCACCGAAGTGGATTAAGTGGTCAGTGGTACCATAGGGGGAAGACTGGAGGCATATGTTCTGTTTGAGGTAATGAAGTATATTCATATTAGAATATGCATAGGGCATACTGCACATGCACACCTACTTATAACTTAAGGAGCGCAGTAACCACCAACATCATGGGCACAGAAGACCCCTGGGGTGAGGGCAGCCTTACAGATAAGGGGAGTAACGGACACTTTTACTACCTAAAAATAGGCAAACACTCCCCAAAAATAAAAATAGGGAGTAAAATCACTCTCAACAAAGAAGGAACAAGTTACTTACCTGTAACTGTTGTTCTCCAGCATGGGTCTGGAATGGATTCACATGCTCATGAATATTCCCCATTGTCAGGCTGGGAATCCTCGGAAAAGAAAAAATCTGTTTCAGTTTTGTTTCTGAACTGTCTTTCTACTATTAACCAATCACTGGTCTCTGGCTCATACTGCCCCCAGCCAATGACTGCCCTCTACCTAAACCCCTCCTCTGGCAGCCATCTTCAGATTTGGTAGCACGTAAAGTGGCAGTAGGACCAAGAGAAGAGCCACGGAGGGGTAGGCGGAAGGGTTCGCATGTGAATCCATGCCAGACCCATGCTGGAGAACAACAGTTACAGGTAAGTAACTTGTTCCTTCTCCAGCATGCGGTCTGGCATGGATTCACATGCTCATGAATACAAGAATACATAGCAGTACACACATGCACAACCACGGGAGATGGCAAAGGCTCAACATTAAGCATTCACATCAACTCAACATTAAGCATTCTTACCTCCTCACCAGGCTCACCTCAGGCGAACAGGTTGCGCAGCACTGCTTGGCCGACCCTGGACTCCTCCCTGGAATCCCGTCGACGCAGTAGAATTTCGTGAAGGTGTGCGTCGACCTCCACGTAGCAGCCCTGCAGATGTCCAGCAGGGGCACACCAGATAGGAACGCCGTGGTAGCAGCGATCGCTCTGGTTGAATGGGCTCTCGGACGGCCGGGCAGCGGTCGGTTTGCCAACCGGTGACAGTGCATGATGCAGCCGGAGAGCCATCTGGAAATGGAAGCCTTCGAGAGAGCCTTCCCTGATTCACAGGTCCAAAGTTCACAAACAGCTGTGATGTCTTCCGAAAACTCTTCGTGCGGTCCACGTAGAACTTCAGCGCTCTAGCCACATCCAGCGAGTGCAAAGTCCTCTCAGCCGGCGACGAAGGCGACGGGAAGAAAACAGGTAACACCAAGGGTTCGTTGAGATGGAAGTCCGACGGTACCTTGGGCATGAAGGAGGGGTGCGTCCTGAGCACTACCCTCGTGTCGTGGAAAGTCAAGTACGGGGCTTGCAGGAAAGGCGCTGGATCTCTCCCCCACCGTCGTGCGGAGGTGATGGCCACAAGAACGCTGTCTTCCACGATAAGGACCTTCAATTCAGTGCCGAGGCGAGTGACTGCGAGCCTCCAGCTTCTCCTCTGCACAAGTTTCTGCTGACTCAGGCGGCAGCGAACACGCCGTGCAAGAGGAGCCATTCACCAGTCAGCATTGGTTCACAACTTGTACCTGTCACAGACAGAAATGGAATACACCAAGGTAGTGATACTGTATCCAAATCAGAAACACCCAGATGTGATCTTGACTGAAAACCTTTACTAGTCACTTATGCGACTGGTCTTGTTGCCTGGTATCCACCCCCGTGTGGCCTGAACCTGAGCACTTGGGATTTGAAGCACCGGCAGGGTGCCTAAATAGGAGCCCTGATGAAGGTGGACCTATTCCAAAAGATCACAGCCGAAACGTGAAGAAAACAGGGAATTGAATTGAACACACATATCCCTGCCCTCTGGAACCCATTTCTCTGTTCCAATCAACAACCCTCACGTTGGATAAAAGATATCTTGTACCTAAAGACCCTGCAGCATTAATTGCTTTGTATAAACAATTGAAGGAGGGCCAATTAAAAGCTCCCATCATGGGACTCATGATGCAATGTATTTATTGAATTATTATCATGCATTTGTTTTTTCTGCACCCCATCCCTCAATACATGTTCTTTTAGTGAATTAACTAAAAAACATTGCTCTTTTGCTTTTTGTTTCTGTTTCCGCCATATGCTTGTCTCACAATATTCTTTTGTACCTTTTGAACTTTTAACTATATGTACCATGTGGATGACATGTACCCTTGGTTGAGACTATAACCATGTTGATTTTCTGTTATACGTTTTGTTAAAAATATATGATTTATACCCTTTTGGAATTAGGAGTTGGATGTCTTTTCTTCCTATCCATACTGTTTATTTGTTAACCCCTGCAACTATTGTTTAAACGCTTGCCCTTGAAACACACAGCAAGTTCACTAAATGAGTGGAAATTTATGAATAGCGGATGACTTAGTCCTAGGATTTCTGGAATATGGAAACCTAACTTTATTTCTAAACAAATTAAAGTTAGTGGACAGATCTAGAGAATCAAATATCTGTTCACCCAACATGTCTGTGTTTTTTTTTTTAAGTATCAGTAAGGGTACATTCCTTTGATTAGACGTTCCACGATAGGAAGTTCAGCGGTGCCGAGTGCAGGGGCTCGAATGGCGGACCCATGAGCCTGGTCAGCACCACATTGAGCTCCCACGGCCGGGCCGGAGCCTTCACCGGTGGGAATGAGTGGAACAGTCCTTTCATGATCTCCTTCCCAGGCGATGCAACCACGGCGATGACCGCTCCGGAGTTCTGGTGTAGCGTGAGATAGCCGCAAGATGGATTTTGATGGAGACATGTGCGAGCCCCGCCTTGGCCATCGACAGCAAGTACGGCAGCACTTGAGGGGCTGTGATCCGTAGGGGGCTGATCTTCTGTGCACGGCACCAGACAGAGAACCTCTTCCACTTATGTCCATAGCACTTAAGAGTCGAGGATGGCCTGGCCTTTGCAAGGACTTCCTTGCAGTCCGCCGGGATGTCGTAGCCTCCGAACTCTAGTGCTGCCGGAGCCACGCTTGCAGGTTGAGCGATCCCGGGTCATGATGTAGGATGGCGCCTCCTTCCCTGGCGAGAAGATCCGCGTCCATCGGCAGTTTGACTGGGGGGACGCTGACATGTCCAGAAGGTCCGGGAACCATATCTGCCTCAGCCACGCCGGTGCAACGGGGATCATCAACACATCTCTGAAGCCAGAAAACTAGCCCACTGGCTCCCAATAAAGGAAAGGATCGTATTCAAAGCCCTGATACTGACCCACAAGTGCATTCATCTCACTGCTCCAGCATACCTCTCTCAAAGGATCCACCCCGTCTCCACTACCAGGCCAACCAGATCACCGTACACCAACATGCTCTCGGTGCCACTAGTAAAAAGAGTAAAAGCGGGCGGATCCAGCTTCCCCTATCTAGCGCCCACTCACTGGAATGCCCTACCTCCCACTATCCGAGGGGAGGCCTCCCTCACCACCTTCCGCAAAACTCTGAAAACTACCCTCTTCATATAAGACCCGACACACCAGCACGAATACTTATCATACATGTTGTAATATACGTCCCAATGCAATATCTGTAACAACAGTATGATATCTTGTAGTATTCATAATGTGTTATCAATCGCTTTCATGCCTGTACCATGTAACTAAGTTATTGCAAGTAACAGCGCCTCAATGCCCCTGGGCTTCTTGCGCGCTATATAAATATAAATAAATAAATAAATAAAAATAAATCCTGCAGCGGGACTGTCTAAGTTGACTGATGAGTCGCAGAAGCAACGGCCACGGTGGGACCGCATACAGGAACAGACCGTCCCAGGGAAAGGAGAATGCATCGCCCATGCTCCCCGGCTGGGGAAACCTGCTGGCGTACCTCCGTCACTTGGTGTTTGTTGCCGTCACAAACAGATCGATCTGGGGACTGCCCCACCATCGGAATAGGAGATCCACTTAATCCTGCCGAAGTTCCCACTCGTGGCAGGAGCGCAGTTCTCTGCTGAGTGAGTCAGCGACAGTGTTTTTCACTCCTGCTAGATGAAAAGGTACCAGGAATATCCCCTGGGCGACGGCCCAGTGCCACAGATCCTGCGCTTCCCTGTATAGGGCTGGGGATCTGGTACCCTCCTGCTTCCGGATTTAGAACATCGTGGTGGTGTTGTCGGTGAAGACCCGTACCACTTTGCCCTTGAGGGATGGAAGGAAAGACCTGAGGGCCCAGAACACGGCCCAGAGCTCCAGGACGTTGATGTGCAGGGACTTCTCCTCCGGGCGCCAAAGGCCTCTTGCGTGGAGTTCTCCGGTGTGCGCTCCCCATCCCTCCAGGGAGGAGTCTGTCATCACTGTTTCCTGGCGCGCTGGGGTCTGGAAGTCCATGCCGGCCGCAAGATGCGCGCGGGTGCCCCACCACCGAATAGCATGACGGAAAGTCTCCTTGAGTGGGATCTTGTCTTCAAAGTTTCCCGCCACTTGCATCCAAGGGGCGTCAAGAAACTCCTGCAGTGGCCGCATCCGCAACCTGCACAGACGCACGAGTTAGATGCACAATGACATCAGGCCGAGCAGGGACTTGATGGCCCTCAACCTGGCCACTTCCATGGTCAACAGCCGGTGTACCTTGTCCCAGGAACAGGGCGTCCTGCGACGGTACCAAGTGGGACTTCGCAAAGTTGATCGAGAATCCCAGTTCCGTGAGCAGGAGGACGGTCTTCGCTGTGTGGTCGACGGCAAGTTCTCTTGACTTTGCTCGGATGAGCCAACTGTCCAGGTAGGGGTACACGTGGATCCCCTGCAGGTGCAGCCGCACCGGCACCGGTGCCAGGCACTTTGTAAAGACCCTTGGAGCCGACTTCAATCCGGAGGGCAGGGCCTTGAACTGGTAGTGCCGCCCTTCGACCACGAAACGTAGGAACTTTCGATGTCCTTTGTGTATGGGGATGTGAAAGTAGGCATCCTCCAAGTCCAGCGACGATAGGAAGTCGCCTTCCTCCAGCTGTCCCAGCACGTGCTGAAAGGTAACCATCTGGAACTTCTGGGCTTTGATGTATTTGTTGAGGCGCCGAAGGTCCAGGATGGACCGCCAGCCGCTGGTCTTCTTTCGGACGAGGAAGAACTGCGAGTATACTCCGGAGCCCCGGAGCCTCTTTGTGACGAGTTCTATCGCGCCCTTTCTCAGCATGGCTCGTACCTCCAGAAGCAGCTGTGGAACATGGTTTTTTTTCCTGGCCACAGGTGGGAAATGGGGACACTTTCTTTGGAACTCCAGAGTGTGCCCGTGGGCCAGGGCATCCAGCACCTAACGGTCGGTGAAGATGGACTCCCACACGCCGACGAAGTTTGCCAGCCGGCCTCCCACCGCGGTGCTTAGGTGAGGGCCCGACGTCATGGCCGGTTCAGTCCTGTTTCGCTGAGGCCTTGCCACCCTAGGCTCCTTGGCGACGATGACAGAATCCACCGGCCTTGCTGCAGCCTCTGTAAGCCTCCTGCGACAAGGAAAGGGCAGCTTGGCGGTACAATGATGAACTGCTGCCGAATCCTTTGGAGGCACCTTGAGATTTGCATCCGGAGGTCCGAAAGTACGGCCGTCGTTGATGAAGAGTGCCTAGGGCGCGAGCCGTCTTGGTGTCTGCTTTGATGGCCTGTAGCGACTTGTCCACCGCTTTCCCAAACAGGTTGTTTTCGTCGAAGGGCATGTCCCGTACCCTGCTCTGCACATCCTGACGGGTGTAGGTGGCCCTGAACTAACCGCGCCGGTGCAGGCAAACGCTGTTGCCCATCTGATGAAAAACGGTATCAGCGATGTCCGTAGCTACAGTGATGGCATGATCCGATGCCACCTCACCTTCTTGCAGGATTTCCAGGGCCTCCGCCCTCTTGTCCTCTGGAATGAAGTCCAGGATGGGGGCTATCTTGAACCACAGCTCCCTATCATAGCAGGCCACGATCGCGAGGGCGTTGGCCGTCTTAATGGTAGTCGCTGCCGATGAGATGACTCGACATCCAATGGCGTCTAGCTTCTTTCCCTCGCTGTCCGGTGGGGAAGTGGAGGATGATGCCGTCGGCCCTGCCGCTTTCTTCTTGTCTGCTGCGCATACTACGGAATCCGGGGTCGGTTGTGCCCTGAGGAACATAGGAGCGGAATCCGGGACGCGGTACTTCTTCTCGTACCGGTCTCTCTTCGCAGGGGCCGTGGAAGGGTTCTTCAGAAGGGACAGACCTTTGTCCCATATGTCGTCCAACAGCGGGACCGAGAGTACGGTTTTCCTCTTGGCTTCCCGTCGTTGGTAAAGAAATCCCTCTTTCTTTGATTCCCCGGGACACAGGTGGAAAATTTCCGAGACCCTGACGATCATGGATTGAAAAGTGCCAATTTTGTCGGGGGGGGGTAGCCTGGGCGGGAGGTGACGGGAGATCCATTCCATCGTTGCCACTGTCGTCAGTCCCCGTCGTCGCCATCTCTGCCCCCGTCTCTGTCTCGTCTCTCAAAGGAGGGGAAGGGGGTGAAGGCTGGAAGGGAGGGGGAGGATGGACTCACCTCCGCTTGCTCGGTGGGCTCCCTGACGGTCCAGGCGCTGCTGTATCATCAGCTGGGGGTAAGGGCAACCTTGTCCTTATCTCCATACACAGGGTCTGCAAAGCCATCACGATTGCTCCTGAATTGTCCTGTGGCGTAGGCATCGGTTGCGACGGGAGCGACGGCTGGGGCGTGTGGTCCTCTGTTTCTTTCCCGGCCCACGGCTCCTCGTCGGCTCCACCGTTGCTCTCTAGATCCGCCTCGTCGGGATCCTTCCCATAGGTCCTGACCTCCTCGAACTTCTTGTCCAGGATAGCTTTGACACCAGCCAGCTCATCCTCGGAGGTGGTAACTGTGTCTGTTAGGGCAACCGTGCCCCCCTCCTCTTTCCCCTCCCGGGACTTCACGGGCATCTTCTTGATAGGCTCGAAAGATGTTTCCCTCCGGGGTGGCAGGGAAACTCTAGGCCCGGAAGTCGTCTCCACTGTGGTAGCCTCAGCAGGCTTGGCCAGGGCCTCCACGACTCCTTCAATCCAGGCCTTCGCCGGGTGAATCAGGGCCTTCATGACCTTGGGCGCGTCGCAGGTCTTCACCTTAGGGGGAGGGTCACTGCCTCACCCCCCTTGGCTTTCTCCGTCGGGATCGACCGGGGCTTCTCGCGAAGCTTACCTGGGTTCTCCGACTTCCTTTTCACTGAGCCAGAGAGTTGGCTTGTGGATGATGGCGTCTGTGACATCGCACCCTGCCTGGCAGCCAAGGACCCTGAACCAACAGCGCTCCCGGTGCCCGCGGACTCGCGTGCTTTGCCTTTTGTTTGGCTCCCGCCGCGGGAGCACCCTAAAAGGTCTTAGAAGACCGCTCTGACTTCTTCTTCTCACCTGCTGCTGGGCTCTTTGCCTCCAGCCAGTCAGCAAGTCGTTTACGACGGTCCTTCATGGTCCGAACAGACATGTTCTTTCAGAACCCACAGTCCTCCTCCACGTGTGACTTGTCAGCGAGTAGGCAGTAGAGGCACCGGGAGTGCTCGTCTTCCTTAAAGACGTTCTGCAGTCCACAACCTGGGCAGTTCCTAAACAGTTTGGATCCAGTAGGCGTCGAATCTCCTTGTCCGAATCGGGGTAGGCCTCAAAGGTCTTCCGGAATCCTCCAAGAAGTGTAATTCGAGGACAATCCGCCCTTGAGGGGCGTAGAAATTTCCAAAACGGGTCCCTGTTGATTGGAAGAAGAATCGGTGGAGCTTGAGGCTCGAATTGACCGAAAAAATAAGAGTAAACTCTTCGAAAAAACTCAATACGCAGTAAAGGCTCGAGAGCTACAGCACGAGGACTCCCAACACTTGAACGTGCAGTAAAAATCTGAAGATGGCTGCCAGAGGAGGGGCTTAGGTAGATGGCAGTCATTGGCTGGGAGCAGTATGACCCAGAGACCAATGATTGGTTAATAGTAGAAAGACAGTTCAGAAACAAAACTGAAACTGATTTTTTCTTTACCGAGGATTCCGAGCCTGACGACAGGGAATATTCATGAGCATGTGAATCCATTCCAGACCCCATGCTGGAGAATTAGGAAACAGTAATGTAGAACATTGACCCCTGCTTTCACCCACACAGCTCCATGGATATGTTTGGACCAGTAGCGCAGGTAGTATCACGGGATGAAACTACCATTACTGCCTGATTGGAATAAGTAAAACATGTATCTTTAAATGTTCATGAATAACTACGTGTAAAGAAATAATGATTACAAAAACCTTTCAGTTTTCTAGTTCAAACATATTTGTATCCGCTTATAAAATACTTCCACTGGACTTACATTTTTTTTTACTCCCAGCGTTAAGAAATAGGGAGTAAAATGCTCACACCTCCAAATCCTGTTATGTTATGTTTTGTTACTTTGCATTTATATAGGGCCTTATGTACCATTGGTATGGTCTGAAGGCGCTAGTAGGTTGAACGCCCTTGGGAACCGAAGTTCAAGTCAGTAGAGAGAGTAGAGCGAGTCAAAGGTGCGTGTGAGCACCGGATATGTGTGCAGCTGGTGTGGCATTCGTGTAATAGCTGCTTCTTACCGGTAGGTGTGGTGGTTGAGAGATCAAGAGTATGCGTTCGTTCTGGCAGGATTTATCCAGACCGATTGTGGCTGCTTTAGGCCTGAGGAGAATACCTGGCTGGGGTGTGTGTAACCAGCAGTGTTTAGTTAGAGTGATAGGGAGTATGAGGCAGAACAGTTATACCGAATGGTGTCATAGTATCTCTGTGTTCTAGTTGAATGTTGGTGTAAAGAAGAGAGTAAGCGTGGTGATGTGATGTGATGGGTTACATGCTCTTTCAAATGTTCCATGCATTCCACACCATTCCATGAAAGTCGCGTAATTCTATGCACTCCAGTCCGCTCCATGTACTCCAGCCAGCTCCATGCACTCCAGCCCGCTCCATGCACTCCAGCCCGCTCCACGTCACCGGTTCCATCCACAAACGTCACCGGTTCCATCCACATACATCACTCGTTCTATCCACATACTTCAGTCGTTCCGTCCGCTCTACACACTCATCCGCTCTATGCACTCATCTGCTCTATGCACTCATCCACTCTACGCACTCATCCGCCCTATTCAATCATCCGCTATATGCACTCGTCTGCTCTATGCACTCGTCCACTCTAGGTGCTCATCCGATCAAGGCACTCGTCCGCTTTATGCCCTCTCATGCTCTACACATTCATCCGCTCTACGCACTCACCCTGCTCTTACACACCACTCCGCTCTCATGCACCCCTCCGCTCTTACGCACTCATTCGCTCTTACGCACTTGTCTGCTCCATACACTCGTCCGCTCTACCCAATAGTGTGTTCTATGCATTCATCCACTCTATACACTTCTCCGCTCTGCAAACTCTTCCGCTCTGCGCACTCTTACGCTCTGCGCACTCTTCTGCTCTGCACACTCTGCCGCTCTGTGCACCCATCACGCTCCGCACACCCATCCGTTCTGCGCACCCATCCACTCCACGCGCTCATCTGTTCCCTGCATTCATCGCTGTATGCGCTTGTTCTTTCTTCGCACACATCTGCTATATGCCCTCATCTGCTCTACAAAGTCGTTCGATCATACGCGCTCATCCGCACTACACTCATCCGCTCTACACATTCGTCCGCTCTACACACTCGTCCGCTCTATGTACTCCTATGTTCTACACACTCCTCCGCACTTACGCACTCATCCGCCCTACACACTCGTCCGCTCTACACACTCAACCGCTCTACAACCCCATCTGCTCCACACACTCATCCGCTCAACATACTCATCCGTTCTATATACTCATCTGATCTATACACTCATCTGCTCAACATATTAATCCGCTCAGCGCACTCATCCGTTCCACGCGCTTCATCCATTCTAACGATTTCATCCGCTACATTCACTTTGTTCATTCACCATGCATTATCGATTCAGTTCCACAGCCTGGGGGCCAACGCTGAGAATGATGATCTGCCTAACCTGACTGAGTTTGTTTTAGGTATGACTAGGAGGCCGGCAGAGCTTGATCTTAGAGTACGTGGAGGGTGATAGGGTTTTAGCTTGTCTTGAAGATATTTAGGTCTGGTTTTATGCAATGCTCGATGAGAAATGCATAAGGTTTTGAAAGTCGCCCTTCGGGCCACTGGAAGCCAGTGCAGAGTTTTAAGTGCTGGGGAGATGTGGTCTCTTGGTCCGAACGCTAGTAGCAGTTTGGCTGCAGCGTTTTGTGCTCTTTGAAGTTTATTCAGTTGGTAAGCGTGGACTCCGAGTTAGAGGGGGTTAGCGTAGTCCAGTCTTGATATAACAATTGATTGGACGGCAGAGAGTATGTTGGGAAAGGAGAGCTATGGAAAGATGCGCCTAAGAGTTTTAAGGTGGTAGTGGCAGGACTTTGAGGCGTTGTTGACTTGGCACGAGAGTGTTAGGTCAGAGTCAAGGGTGCATCCAAGGTTTTTTACTGAGTTAGAGGGAGTCGGTGAGTTGCCCATTGCAGATGGCCAGGGTAGTGGGTGTGGAAGAAGTTTGGAGTTGCCACATACCACAATTTCAATTTTGGAGGGGTTTAACAAGAGGTGGCTTTGGGTAATCCAGAGCTCTATGTCGAGGAGGCAAGAGGCGAGGTCAGGTCGGCAGTTGGGTTTTGAGTTCAGGAGTTTTAGAATTAGTTGAGTGTCATCAGCGTAGTTGTAACACAGGATGTTGTGTGAACAAATTATTGATGGGAGGGTAATCAAGTAGAGATTGAACAGGAGGGCGGATAGGCATGCTCCTTGTGGAACTCCCGTGTCGACTGGTCGGGCTTGGGATGAATAGGTGGAGAGTAGCGTTATTTGGTACCTGTCTTTGAGGAACAAAGCTATCCATTTGAGAGTGGTTCCACGGATTCCTAGGGAGTGGAGGTGGTCCAGGAGGATTGAGTGATTTATTGTGTCGAAGGCGGCGGATAGGTCAAGAAGGATTAACGCGGCACATCCCGCAGAGTCTGCCATGATTTTAAGGTCATCCCTGATTGAGGTTAGGGTGGTTTCAGTTCCGTGTCGGGCTCTGAAACCAGATTGTGCGGGGTCTAGGAGATTGTTGGCTTCGACAAAGGCATTTAGTTTGGAGTAGGTTCGGTCAATGAGTTTGGCAAGGAACCTGGTGTTTGAGATGAGGCAGTAGTTTTTGGGCTCGAGAGGGTCGAGGGAAGGTTTTTTTACTAGAGATTTGACATGAACCGTTTTGAATGCTTTGGAAAAAATACCTGCGGAAAGGGAGTCATTTATGATGGATCTTGCGTGTTCTCCTGCGCAAGTAGAAGCGAAAATTTCTTTGAGAGTTGTGGCCAGGCAAGGGTCTAGCGGGTAGCTGGATGGTTTGCGGGCAGAGAGAAGTTTGAGAAATTGGTCGGGTGATATTGGACTAAAGGAGTCGAACGCTGGTTGTGCAGTGGTCGCAGGCGGTGGGTTGGCCGGTATGGGGGGAGTGTTGCCTGGTGGATGTAAGAGAGCCAGTTTGGTGGTTAACGCATTTGTTCTTTCGAGAGCCGTGGCGTAAAAGTGGAGAGAGAGTGAGTCGCACATTGATTGTGAGGGGGTCGGGAGGGTGGTAGTGCATGCCGGTTTGGTGAATTTGGTGATGATTTTGTGAAGTTCTTTGCTGGGGTTTTTGCAGTTTAGGATTCGGGAGATGTAGTGGGCTTTTTTTGCTTTCCGGATTTCGGCCTTGTACTGATGAAGGTGTTGGGCCAAGGTGGCTCTGCTCTCTTGGGTTTTGTCTTTCTGCCATTTGCGTTCTAGGCATTTATATAGTTGTTTAGTGGTCTTCAACTCAGGAGTAAACCATCCAGGGAACAGGACACGGTGGGCTGATGGTTTGCAAGAGGGTGTGAGCCGTATTAGTGAGGTGTTGAGCCATGAGTCAAAGGCGTCAGGGGTTAGTTGTTTATTGAGTTGGCAGGTAGGTGGAGGAGACTGGAGGAGTGCGTCGGCTAGGTTAGGAACGATTATTAGCTTTTTCCAGCATTTGCATAGATTCGGAGGTTCAGGTTCGAGTACGGGAAGCGGGTTGGGTGAGCAAATGGCAAAAGAAACAATTAAGTGATCGGACCAGATGATAGGGGTGGGAGGGTTTAGATGTATCCGGTTGTTGGAGCTAAAGATGGCATCAAGAGTGTGTCCTTTATAGTGAGCCAGGCCGTTTATGTGGGGTTGGAGGTTAATTGCGTCTAGACCGTCAACTAGAGAGTGTGTCATAGGGTTGGTGGGGATGTCGAGCCATATGTTGAAATCTCCAAGAAGGGTGAGGTTGGGGTGGTTTAGTTGAAGGGTGGTAATAGAGTTGCAGAGGTTGTTTGAGAATTGTCTATCGTAGCCAGGGGGCTGTAGGTTATTAGGAAGCTGTGTGAGAACGACGGGGAGAGGGATAGTTTAACGATGAGTGATTCGCAGGAAGGAATGGAAGGTTAATCGTCGATGATTGAGGCGTGGAAATGAGACTTGAAGACGAATGCTATTCCCCCTCCTCTAGAGGGACGGTTCCGTGGGATGGGGGAGTAGTCAGGGGGGAGGCTTCATTGGCGATTGGGGCGAAGTCGTCAGAGAACCAAGTTTCGGTGATGAAAACCAGGTCTGGTTTGTCAGAGGCGAGGAGGTCAAAGATGCTGTGTCTGTTTTTTGCTACGGAACGGCATTAAATAGGATGCAATTCACTTCGGTAGGTGAGGTTGGTGTCGGAGCTGCCGCTGGGGGGGTTTGGGGGGAGAGAGGGTGGAAACTGGAGTGGGGTGGTTGATGATCGATGGGAAAAGTGGGCGAGCAGAAAAGTTGGCGGGTTTCGGGTGGGAGTGGATGGATGAGTGTGTTAGGGTGATTGGGTTTGGCACGGGGGATTTGGAGGTGGGGTGTGGGCAGTTAGGAGTTTAAGTTGCAGTCGGTGAGAAATCAAGGGAGAGGGGTTTCAGGAAGGGTGAAGCAAGGGGGGATGGTGGTGTTTGGGGGAATGAGGCGGTGGGTCGAGACAGGGGAGGCGATGAGTGCTGAGAGATTGAGGGGGACCAGGTACGTTTGCTCTTTAGTGTCTTTGTTGCAATTGGTGTGTGCGAGAGGGTAGGGGGATCAGAGGGGGAGAGCGATGAGGCTTCTGTTCTTGCTAGGGCTAGGCATGCGGTTTTTAGGGAGGGGAAGGGGTGTGGTCGGTGGGGGATGAGGGTGGGGGTTAGTGGGAAAAGCGGGGGGTGCATGGTTGCAGGGCAGGGTGTGTCCGGTATGATAGTGAGGGGAGCGGGCATGATCAATGTAGGCTGGTCGGTGGTGGGGTTCGGGGGAGCAGTGGTCTTAGGGTGGTTGGCTCGCCATTGTGCCCCTCTGGCTTAGTGTTTGGAAAGGGGATGGGTAGGGGATGTGAAGGAGGGTGTGATGATTTGGGAAGGGGGGGACGTGGGGCAAGGCTGACCGGAGAGTGGAGGGGGTCCACTGTGGTCGTTTCCGGCCGACCCTGGTGGATTGGGCGCACTCATGGTTAGTACGTGCTATTAGGTGTAGTTTCAGGTGCAACTTACACTTTATGTTGGACTTTTTATAAGTTCGGCTATATCACTGGGTGAGATTAGTCTTGGTTTCTGGGTTCCACTAAGCAGGGTGATGTTATTCACTTCTTCTAGGTTTTAGTGTACTAATTGTAACTAGGCTGCAGATATTAGGCGTTTTGAAGTGTAGCTACACATTAGGATATGCTGTTAGGCGGCTTATTTAGTTGCAACTACAGCACAGTTACGCTGTTGGGTAGACTTTCTTCTAGCAAGCTGGAATACAGGTAAGCTATTAGGGAGAAATTGAATGTAGCAACCCCACAGGTATGCTTTTAGGTGGACTTTTAAGTGCATTTTAGGAGGGCATTCTAATTGTAGTTCTAAATTCAATTGGTGGACGCTATTAGGCACACTTCTAGATTCAGGCAATGGGCGCTAATAGGCCCACTTCTAAATTTGAGTTTTGTACAGATAGGATAATAGGGATGCTTCTATGTTCAACTAATAATTCAACGCTATTGGGCATACTTTTGCACAGAGAGGGATATTATCTACACAGAGAGGATATTAGGTACACTTCCAAGTTCAATTTGCACAGAGAGGGTGTTAGGGACACTTCTGTATTCAACTAGGTCACGTTATTAGGCACACTTCTAAATTAGGGCAAGGTGCGCTATTAGGTCTACTTCTAAATTTCAATTTTGCACAGATGGGATATTAGGCACACTTCTAAATTAAACTTTGCACAGAAGGGATATTTGGGCACGCTTCAAACTTTAAGTTTTGCACAGTTTCAACCAGGGTGGACTATTGGGCGCTCTTCTAAATTCAACCAGGGCACGCTATTAGGCACACTTCTAAATTCAACTTTGTCCAGAGAGGCTATTAGGGATTGCTAGTCAGTTGAACTAGGGCATGCTATTAGGTACGCTTCTGAATTAAACTTTGCATAGAGAGGATATTAGGGACACTTTGTCAGTTCAACTAGATACGCTATTAGGCACATGCACACTTGCACACTTCTAACTTTAAATTTGCACAGAGAGGATCTCTGGAGAACTGGGTGAGGGGCCTGAAAGCATGTACAATGAGGAGGGTCCCAAAAGCTGGGAAGACCTCACTTTGTATGAAGGAGGAGAAATGGCGGGGCCAAAGGAGAAAGGAAGCTTCAGAGAAATCATTGGGTCGGCAAGTGTTGTCAGAATGTGTGCGATTTGTGTGTCATAGACGTTCAAGGTTTGTGGGTCTGGAGTGGATTCTGGTAAGGGCTGATTCTTTCCATGGCTGGAAGTGATGCATAGCACTCATGGCCTGCCCGAGAGAGCCAGGCTCAGTGGTATTCTTTTTGAAACAGCTGAGTGTGATGTGTGCCAACGCTGCCATGAGGTACACTCACCCTAGAATGTCAGGGAAGCATCTGTATACAACGCCATCTGTCTGGTAGGAGGAATGAGCAGCCCAATACTGAAACCTAAAAAGAGTGAAGGAATGAGCCAGGCTTTTATGTGCTGCGGCGAAAATGACCTATGACAAACAATAAGGAAGGCTTGTCATGGTGGAGTTTGCCTTTTCTCACGTCAAGTGAATTCTGTCTCCTACATCTTCATTGCTTCAAAGCTGAAGACTTTTATGCTTAGGGATGATGATGCCCATCGACAGCAGATCTGTGCAACAATGTAGCTTTCATTGGTTTTGGGTGCTGTCTAAAGGTGTAGCCCGAGGGAAACTCAGACTGGTATCTGAGGGAGTGGCATCAGAAGATGAAGTTATGTTATGTTATGTTGATTTGTACTGTGCACTGCTACAACCCGGGGGCAGTCTCCAGGCGCTTGCGTGTCCTGCAAGAGAAGGTGTGGGGGTTAGTGGGAATAGGGTGAGAGGATAGATTCAGAACAAGGAGGAACTGGCGTCTGGAGGAACTGGCGTCTGTGAGTGTTGTTTTGCATGTGGTAGTATTGTGGGAGGCTTTGTGCATGCTAACCATATGGGTAAGATTCGGTGCCACAGGTGTGTGGTAGTGTTTGTGTTGGTGTTAGTGTATTGTGTGGGTTATGGAGGGATAGTCGTGTGCACTGGTTAGATAGTGTACATAAGGGATCCAGAGTCACAGGTGGTCATAGCTGTAAAATAATCCGCCATCTTGGTGTGTAGTTGCATTGTTGATGGGTTGTTGGGCTATGTGGGTGGTTTACTCTACGTGTGGACATAGTAATGGTTCTCTGTTTGTTTATGTGGAGTGTGTCTAGTCCAGGTCTGGTGTAGTGGAGTCAGTTATATAAGAGGGGCAGGAAGGGAAGATGGGTTAGTGAAATTTGTCTGTTTGTTTTTAGCCTTTGGCAAGGGCCATTGGATGCCACTAGACGGTATCTAGCCAGGGTCTTGTTTGTGGTTCTTTTTGCCCATCCCGTCTCCTCTCTCGTTATTTGTCTATGGTGTTTTTGTTGCAGATGTCCCTTTGAGGTTGTCATTGTCTGCTGAATAGCCAGGTTTTTAGCAGTTTCCTGAAGGTGATGTGGTCTTCTGTGGTTCTAATTTCTTTGTGCATGTTGTTGCAGATGCAAGCAATTAGACGTGAGACAGCTTTTTCGCCGATTTTCCTTTTTTCGTAGTGCTTTGCCTCTATTTGTAGGTTGTAGCTGGATCTTAGTTCCCTTCCTGGGCGATACCAGCTAATTTTGTCTTGCAGGAATTCCGATCCTTGTCTGTGGAAGGCTTTCTGGGCAATGCACAGTGCTTTAATTTTATGCGCTTGTTTACTGGTAACCAGTGTAGGATTTTCAGTGCTGGACTCATGTGGTTTCTTCTGTTTAGTCTCAATAGGATCATGGCTGCAGTATTTTGATGCCTTTGCAGTTTCTTAGTAAGTTTTTCTGACATTCCTAGGTAGAGGCTGTTTGCGTAGTGAATTCTTATGAGTATCAGAGATATGATTGTGAGGGTTCTGTGGGGGAAGGAGAGGTAGGGGAGTAATTCTCTGAGAAGTCGTAAGAAGAAGAAGCATTTATTGCTGATTGCGTTGACTTTCGGTTCCAGTGATAGCCCGTTGCACATGAGCATTCCTAGGTTATTTACCACCTTTGAAGTCTCTGGTTGCTTTCCCATGCCGTTCGGCTAGTCCACTTGTGGCCAGCCTCCGTTGAATCCTGCGGGTGAGAGAATTATTTCCGTTTTTGTTGGGTTCAGTTTGAGGTTGTTCATTGTTATCCAGCTGTAGATGTCTGTGAGGCAGTTGTTGAGGCGGTTGTTTTGTATCTGTGTTCTGTTTCTTTTCACAATTGTTGGATTCTGTCTGAAATATAGAACCCTCTTGGACACTGGGATCTGCCATCAGCACTAGCATGGGCATCACAAAGGTTTCCAAAAACAAATTCTAAATGGCGTTAGAAGTATACTTTTGCAGATGTTACCCCACCCAGGGACTTGGGTGAACCTCATGCTGCCTCAGGTGGCTGGATATGTCACCAATGAACTGACATGATAGAGCAAGGAAAAATAAGTTCACTTACCTTCTCCATGCCCATTGCAAAGTCCTTGATAGTGAGCAGAGCCCCAGTGTCAAAGGCTTACACATAGGTGTGAAACTTGCGTTTGAGGGCCCAAACTAAAGAGGAGTTGTAGAGGACACAACCTGGCTAATGCCGGTGGTGTTGTTTGAGACACTGGAGACACAACTTGCGTGAACAGTACTGTTTGAAGGCAAACTGTTGAAAAATAAATGGGCAAGGAGGGATAAGCGATGTAGCAGGAGGATTGAAGAGAAAATTCTCTGCTATAAATAACAAATACAAAACAAAATGTAAATTCATATGCATCTAGTGTAGTGTCAAATCAGTCAAAGTGGAGAGAAGGGAATGGGATATGGCAAATGGTGCATGCATATGGGGACAGACCATGCTTGTGGACGGAGATTAGCCCCCACAAAGTTTTCCATTTCTGTATGCCTTTCACAAGTTCGGAGAAACCATCTATTAGTACTACATAGTTACATTTATAATGCGGTTTTATCTTAACACCTTCTTACCTGGGTGGGCACTCAGCCATCTGTTATTGGTTTTAGCTGACATTCCATTAAAACACCTTGGAAATTATGAAGTCTCATGTTGTTATTAGAGCACTTTAATTGTCCTTAAAGCTTACAACACAATAACACAACTTGGTTAAAACCACTTCAGGAATCAAAGAACAAGTTACTTCTTACCTTGTAACGTTCTTTCGATGGGATGTTCCTCCGACGTATTCCTTATCTTAGATATTTCCTTCCAGCTTTGCTGGCCTCGGAAAATTTTTCTCTAGAGGGCGCTGCGCGTCGACGTCTGCCGAGTCGATGTCCCTCGACAGCTGCCGTATCGACGTCATCCTGCCTATAAAGGACGCGCGCAGCGTCCGTTGCTCAGTTCCGTTTTGTAGCCCACAGTTTTTCTGTCTGGACTAGACTAATCACCCTGAAGGAGCGTAAGCTGCAACAACAAGGGAAGTAGTACTGCGGGGATGGATGGGAGGGTCGATAAGGAATACGTCGGAGGAACATCCCATCGAAAGAACGTTACAAGGTAAGAAGTAACTTGTTCTTCGAAGGGATTGTGTCCTCCGACGTATTCCTTATCTTAGATAGGCTCCCATAGCAGTATTCTGTTATTGGAGGTGGGAGTACTGACTTCATGCTTCCTTTTATTGATGAATAGAGTGCAATACTGCCCTTCCAAACCTAGTCTCTTGACTGGAGGAGGAATCCAAGTTGTAAAATCGTGTAAAGGTATGGACGGACGACCATGTGGCAGCCGCACATATGTCTTTAATCGGCACTCCTCTTTTGAGGGCCGATGAAGCTGCAATACCTCTGGTCGAATGAGCCCTAAGATTTTGAGGGGGCTCTTTTCCTGCCAGTTTATAACATTCCAAAATGGCTAGAATGATCCATCTGGAAATGGTCTGCTTAGTTATCGGTAACCCCAGCTTGTGACCTGCATAGCCTACAAACAGCTGGTCTGCTTGTCTTATCCTGGCCAGTCTACTGATGTAAAAACTTAAAGCCCTTCTAGGGTCCAGCCTGTGTAACCTCTCTTCCTCTTTTCCCAGATGAGGAGGAGGATAGAAAGATGGCAGGGTAATCTTCTGAGTGATATGGAATTAAGAAACCACCTTTGGGAGGAAATTAGGCTTCACTTGCAGGACAACTTTGTCTTTGTGAAAGATTGTATGAGGGGGTTTACAAGAAAGAGCTTGTAACTCGCTCACCCTTCTAGCAGATGTAAGGGCTATTAATAAAACAGTTTTAAGGGTAAGAAATCTTAACAAACAAGAATGGAGTGGTTCGAAAGGGGTGCCCATCAGGAAAGTTAGGACTAAGTTTAAATCCCATAGGGGAACCTGGAATGGTCTTGGGGATAAACGTTAGTTAACCCCTTTAGAAACTGTATTACCAAGGGTAACTTGAAATAGGATGGTTCTTCCGGAGTGCGCTTAAAGATCGATAGCGCTGCGAGATAGCCCTTAATGGTGCCAACTTGAAGGCCTGAATTCGCCAAATAGAGTAGGAAGGACAGAACCATTGGTGTACCACATGAAAAAGGGTCGATATTCTTTTCTCTACACCAGCTGCAAAATATGTTCCAACGGCAGCGGTATAAAGACTTTGTTGCTGGCCTCCTTGCCGAAAGCAACACCTCCATAACATCATCAGGGAGGTCCCAATCCTTGTACCTCAGCCTTTCAGAAGCCAAGCGTGAAGGTTGAGGGTTTTGATGTCTGGATGGAGAACCTGACCTGCCTTCTGTGAGAGTAGATTCTCTCTGAGTGGAAGTCGAATTGGAGGGCAGATGGACAAGTCTAGAAGGTCCGGGTACCACATTCTCCTGGCCCAATCCGGGGCAATTAGGATCATGGTTTTCCGGAATCTTCTCAACCTCCTGATCATTTGAGGAATGACAGGGACCGGTGGGAACACGTACAGAAGTGGAAACTCCCAGTCGACTATGAACGCGTCTCCCAGAGCTCCTCTCGGGGGAAATTCCCTTGAACAGAACAGATCGCACTTCCTGTTGACACTGGTGGCTAACAGATCCACCTGAGGGGTTCTCCAAAGGGCGAAGATCTCTTGAAGGACTTCCTGAGCTAGTTCCCACTCGTGGGAGACTGTGCTCTGCCTGCTCAGAGCGTCCGCTGTCAAGTACTTCTCTCCAGCTAGGTGAACTGCCGATAGAGAGATCCCTTCTTGGATTGCCCAAAACCAGAGCTGCATCGCCTCTCTGCACAGGGGTAGTGATCCTACGCCTCCTCTTTTGTTGAGGTAATGCATGGCCACTGTGTTGTCCGTCATTATCAGGACATTCTTCCCTTGTACAGCTGGCAGGATTGCCTTCAGCGCAAGTCTGATGGCCCTCAGCTCTAACAGGTTGATATGTAATCTGGACTCCGATGGAGACCAACGACCGCTGATGGTCAAGTCATTGGCGTGGGCTCCCCACCCCGTGAGTGAGGCATCCGTGACTACTGGTATCGCCGGCCAGGGTTGCCAGAATAGTTCTCCTTTCAGAATGTTCTCCTGACAGGCCCACCACTGAAGGTCTCGAGCCACCCTGTCGGGAACCTGGAGAAGATCTGTCATTCTTCCTGAGAATTGTGACCACTGAGTCCTCAGTGCCCATTGGAGGGATCTCATTCTCAGGCAAGCCTCTGGCACTAGGAAAATGCAGAATGCCATGAGGCCTAGCAACCTCAAAAAAGTCGAAGGCTGGGAGACGTTGGGCATTTTGGAACTTGGTAACCATCTGTAGAATATCTTGAGCCCTCACCTCTGGTGGCGAGGCTTTTCCCAGGGAAGTGTCGCTCCGATGAACTGGAGTCTCTGCAATGGTATCATTTGTGACTTCTTGGAGAAGCCCAGTCTGTGAAGGGAGTGGCAAACGTGATTTAGCTGGATCTGAGCTTGTTCCGAAGATACAGCCCTGATCAACCAATCGTCCAAGTAGGGGTAGACGTGAATCCCTTCCCTCCTTAGACTTGCAGCCACTACCGACATTAACTTGGTGAAGACCCTCGGGGCGGAGGTCAGCCCAAATGGCAGCACTCGAAATTGATAATGAGAGTTGCCAATTGCGAACCTCAGGTATTTCCTGTGTTTGAGATGGATAGGCACATGGAAATAAGCGTCCTGAAGGTCCAGAGATACCAACCAGTCCTGGAACTGAAGGGCCTGAAGGATCTGAGAAAGAGTTAACATCTTGAATTTGTCTTTCCTGAGGAATTTGTTCAATTCTCGCAAGTCCAAGATGGGTCTCAGTCCTCCGTCTTTCTTTGGAATGAGAAAGTAAGGGGAGTACCAGCCCTTGTTCCTCTCCGCTACAGGTACCGGTTCTATGGCACCTTTCTCTAGCAGGTCTATAATTTCCTGCAAGAGGAGCGGATCTGGAGCTTTCTGAGAGCTGATCCCCGGTGGATGACTCTGAGGTATGCGTAGGAGAGGCAGGCAGTAACCTTGGGCAACTGTTTCCAATGCCCAAGCATCTGACGTGATAGCCTGCCATTCCGCCAGATGTTGAGTTAACCTGCCTCCTACAGGTGTCTTGTGAGGGAAGTCCTCAGAGTGGTTTTGGGGCGGCTGATGCAGATGCCGATGGTAAAGAGGCACCTGCTGTTGCTGCGGCTTTTGAATATCTACCCCGTCCACCTCGGGTAGTTCTTCTTTGTCCCCTTTGAGCCGGTCGTCCTCTACCTCTTCCGAATGCGGAGTAGAAGCAAAAGGACTTGCCCCTCACAGAGGTTCCTGTGGGACGAAAAGGTGTCTGACGGATCGCAGTGCCTAGGGATTTTGCTGCTGCCTTTGATGTTTGCAGTTTTTCTAAACTGTCATCCGCCTTTTTCCCAAACAAAGAAGAGCCATCGAATGGCATGTTCAAGAGCCTGGCTTGCACATCTGGGGCAAAACCAGACTTTCTCAACCAAGCGAATCTCCTGGTTGTTGTACTTGCCGCCATTGCTCTACTGATACTGTCAGCCGAATCAATGCCCGTCTGGAGGGATTCGCACATAGCGTCTTTACCGTCCTGTATGATATTTAGGAACGCCTCCCTTTCTTCTCCCTCCGGGATGCAGTCAGCCGCTGTAGAAGCACACTCCCAAAGTGTATGTCTGAATCTAGCAAGGGTGCAAGTAGCATTAACAGATTTTAACGCCATGCTACATGCCGAAAAAATTTCTTTGCCATAGCATCATATTTCTTATCGTCCCTGTCCTGAGGGACGGTAGGGTAAGCAGTCTTAACATCAGTAGAAGATGCTGCTTGTACCACTAGACTTTCTGGGGATGGGTGTTTTGACAAAAACTCCGGGTCTGCAGAAGATACCCTGTATTTAGTAGACAGTTTTTTATTTACTGCCGGAACGACATCTGGGGTTTCCCAGTTCGTCATGATTTTCCTCTGAAGAGCTTTATGAAAGGGCACTACAGGATCCTCCTGTGGACCTTTATCAAGAATATCCATAAGGTCATCTTGTTGGAAAGCCTGTGAAGGTGTTGACCACCCCATAAATTCTGTGATCCTGGCCATTAAGGCTCTATAGGGGGTTTCAGCATGCTCCCCCGGGTCTGGCCTAGCGAACTCCACCTCAGGGGAAGTGTCTAACCCACTTGCCTCATGTAAGGAATCATGGAGATCCTTTAACCTGCGTTCTTCTGAGGATAACTCCTCTTGAACTGGGGTTGCAGGTCCCTGCAACTCAAATGTATCTTCTTGTTCAGATAGTTCTCCCTCTTCCATAATTGAGGACATAGTTCTCAATTGTTCTGAACTCACAAAGGTTGTGAAACCCATCTCCAAGGCAGAGGGTGCCAAACTTGTTGTAATTGGCCTCGAAAACGTCGATGTCGTCGACGCCGACGTCGAAGGCTTCGGGCGTGGCGTCGAAAACAAAGGCGGAGGCCTCGAGGTCCTCGACAGAATTGGGATTCTGCTCGAGGAAGTCGACAATCTTGACGCCATCGTCATCGAGGACCTGGGGATAGCCACTGGGTGCGTTGCAACCGTGACTTTCCTTGGCGTCGACGCCGGTGTCGAAGATGGCGTTGAGTCGACAGACCCGTGTGTCGAAGGTCCCTTCGACAACGGCGTCGAAGACACCGACCTCGGTGTCGACGGAACCTTCGTCGACGGCGTCGACGGAACCTTCGAAGAAGGTTTCGAGGTCATAGCTTTACTCGAGGGTTTGTGACGCGCTCGAGAAGCTTCCTTCGCCGGGTACTGCGACTCGCAGCGTTTTTGACCTTCGGGTCTTTCGACCAGAGCATCGCTCTCGGCAGTCTTCGAGGGGCTCGAGGCCGCTTTCTCGAAGACGCTCATCATATTTTTGCGGAATTTCTCCCATTCAGCCCGGGAACTATGTTTCGTGGGGCAAGAGATTCTCTTAGGAGAAACAGAGGAAGAGGAGGACGGAGAAGGGGATCTTCGACGTCTCCTCTTCGAGCGCTTCGATCTCGAGGAGTGATGGGACCCACTCCGAGACCTGGAGCGCGAATGGTGACGAGGAGACGAATGTCTCGACTTCGTCGAGGAAGAAGAAGCTTTTGAAGTCTTACCTTTCTCCAGCTTCCCCCTACGCTCCTTCAGGGCCTTAGCTGTCATAGACATACAGTCCTCGCACTTCGAACAATGGTGTTCAGCTCCCAAACACCACAGACAAACTCTGTGAGGGTCAGTCAGCGACATCTTTTTCCCACAGTCTCGGCATTTTTTGAAGCCGGACCGAGAGGTTGTCGGTTCCAACGAGGAAGCCATCGAGTATGGATCGAATATCTCGAGGTAAATAGGATAAATTATCTACGAAACTGAGCAACGATATTCCGAGGCACTGAGTAAGCGCGGAAAAACGGAACTGAGCAACGGACACTGCGCGCAGCCTTTATAGGCAGGATGTCGTCAACGTCGATACGGTGGCTGTCGAGGGACATCGACTCGGCAGACGTCGACGCGCAGCGCCCTCTAGAGAAAAATGTTCCGAGGCCAGCAAAGCTGGAAGGAGATAGCTAAGATAAGGAATACGTCGGAGGACACAATCCCTTCGAAATTGAGATTTGATGAGCAGCAGTTAAAAGCAGCTCCTCAGGTATCAGGAATCACCCAGTAAGCAGGAGCTACTTGCGGGGAAGGAGGATCTAGTGCACAATGAGTCGCACATCATACTTTCACATGAGATGCAAATGATATACTTCTGTCCATTACATATGATCCATTATGCTGAAAAGGTCTTCTACATGTGTTCTAATGATTCTCTCTACACATTCCCAAATACAGAGTGCTAATGTCACATATGTATCTTTGCATGGGACCAGTTGACCCAGGTTATAAAAAGTAGTTTGTGGTGTCAAGCTAACAAGACATTTCTATTGCTTAGAACGTTTACAATTATATTCACAACTGTTGTGTTTATCTATCAATTCTAATCCAATGATCATGGTGTCCCCCTGGGTTCAGAAAAAACAGGTAAACTTACCAAATGCTGGGAGGGACTGCCCACCACACTTAAAGAACGCATTCTCTGGAGTGTTGCCTGCATGGGGCTGGTGGTCTGCAGGATGTCCACTTCTGTCCTTCTTGCAGGAGGGAAAAGGTCCTCCAGCTTCACCAAGACATCGTCTTCCTCTTCCTCCTCATCAATGCGGTCCCACTCAATAACCCGGCTCTCCGTCT
Source organism: Ambystoma mexicanum (assembly GCA_002915635.3). Taxonomy (NCBI): domain Eukaryota; kingdom Metazoa; phylum Chordata; class Amphibia; order Caudata; family Ambystomatidae; genus Ambystoma; species Ambystoma mexicanum. The sequence goes on from CM030322.1 coordinate 547,621,817, forward strand.
CCAATTCCGGCACAATCTGTGTACCTAATGTACCACTGGTTGGGACTGTCACAGATGTTTCCCCCAACATAGGTTCTGTTGCCATTGAATTTTCTGCTTCAGTAATAAGAACGGGTTGGGCAGTAGTCACAGATAAGTTCCCCATTATCGGCTCACCTGCCACTGCATGTTCTGCTTCATTAATAAGAGGGAGTAAGTCATTAGCCAGGGATGTTTCCCCCAATGTGGGCTCCACTGCCACTGAACATTCTACTTCATTAATAAGAGTGTTTAAGACATTAGTCAAGGATGGTTCCCCCAATGTGAGCTCAGGTGCCACTGGCATTTCTACTTTGTTGATCCACTGGCATTTCTGTTGCACCAGTGTGGGTTCTTTTGGGTTTGTGCTTTCTGCTTCGTTAATAAACTCAGGTGGGATAGTAGCCATTGATGATTCACCCACATTGGATTCCATTGCCACTGATCCACCTGCTTCATTATTAAGAGTGAGTACGACATGTGCCATGAGTGGTTGCTCCAACATGGGTTCTACTGCCACTGAGCTAGCAGCTGCATTAATATGCATGGGTAGGACGTTACCCACAAACGGTTTCTCCAACATGGATTCTACAGTCACAAAGCTTCCTGGTTTGTTAATATGAGGGGGTAGGGCTCTAGCCTCTGATGATAGTTTGTATCCTACCCCCACATGATCTTTATTCAGGCCAGCTTCCTGGTTCTGGGAGGTCTTGCTCATCTCAAACTCTTCAAGCACAGCCCCTTCTGGCGTAATCACATGTTTTTCTAAGAGGCTGTGGACATCCTCAATGTCTATAATGATCTGCCCATCTGATACGCTCACGCCTGCCAAAGCACCATTGTCATCCGTCTTCACACTGACTTCATTTGGGGAGGTCCTGGTATCTGACGGCACAGTCTGGTACAGAAAGTCTATTTTGGGGGGGCTCCAATAGAGAGGGAACATGTCATTACTGTCTGACAACTGAGATGGACTGCTGGTATCCAGGTAGGCATGCACACTGCCACAGCTGCTGGCTGTCTTTTTGCTCTCTTCATCCAGGTAGAGGTCCAAATAGGAGAGTTGGGGCGAGTTTTGGAGAGGCTGAATACAAGTGTCCCTGTTGAGAGAGTTAACAGCAGGTATTGGGGTGGGATCAGCCTCCATTTCGTCCAGCTCTGTCTTTCGTCTTTTGGCCTCATTGCTGCTGCTGCTGCTACTGCTGCCACCACTCTTTGTAGGCCGCTTGGAAGGTGTTGTGTCCTTCTTCAAGGGAGAGAAGGCTTTGTCACAGCTCTCCTCTGAGCAAGATTCGTACATCTGAGGAGATGGCATAGGACTGCTGGCAAATTCATGTTTTGAAGGTGAACAAGCCTTTGGTGAGTCTGAGGGGGATTTGTCTGAAAGAGAAAGCACATTCTTCAAACATTTGTATACAGTTGCTTTCCCCAGGGATACTTAAGCCGGCTTCCCAGTTGGGCACAGGATGGTATACCTTCCCTCATTCCATGTGACATCCTCAGTACACCCTTTGCCACTTTTCCCAATTTGTTCGATCATCTTGTACAGGTGCCTACCTCTGAATACCCCTGCAAATTCCTGTTCATTTGTGGTTCTCACTCGCAATCTTTAAAGGGACAGAACAGGAAATTGTGAAAACAGAATAGCATGCAGTGGAGAAGCTATTGCAGCTCGTGGAGGAATTTGGCACATCTAGTGGATGACTGCTTGAGATGTTAGAGAAGAATTTCCAAAATGTCAGCACTCTTTGTGAACGTGCTACACTTGGGGAAGTGAAGCATAAAGGTAAAGAAATATAAAGATCAGCATTGTAAGCATCAGCAGCCTCTGTGCTTATACAGTAACGATAGCTGTACACCTGGCCTCAGTGGTTAGTGGAGAAGGAACAAGTTACTTACCTGTAACTGTTGTTCTCCAGCATGGGTCTGGCATGTATTCACATGCACATGAATATTCCCCGTCGTCAGGCTGGGAATCCTCGGTAAAGAAAAATCAGTATCAGTTTCGTTTCTGATCTGTCTTTTGTAGTAGTAACCAATTACTGATCTCTGCTTCATACTGACCACAGCCGAAGACTGCCATCTCCCTAAGCCCCGCCTCTGGCAGCCATCTTCAGATTCGGTAGCACGTGAAGTGGCAGTATGACCAAGTGAAGAGCCGCAGAGGGGTAGGCGGGAGGGTTTGCATGTGAATCCATGCCAGACCCATGCTGGAGAACAACAGTTACAGGTAAGTAACCTGTTCCTTCTCCAGCATGGGGTCTGGCATGGATTCACATGCTCATGAATAAAAGAATACATAGCAGTACACACATGCACAACCATGGGAGGTGGCAAAGGCTCAACATTAAGCATTACATCCAAAACTCAACATTAAGCAATTCTTACCTCCTCACCAAGCTCACCTTAGGCAAACAGGTTGCGCAGCACTGCTTGGCCCACCCTGGACTCCTCCCTAGAATCCCGATCGACGCAGTAGAATTTCGTGAAGGTGTGCGTCGACCTCCACGTAGCAGCCCTGCAGATGTCCAGCAAGGGCACACCAGATAGGAACACCGTGGTAGCTGCGATCACTCTGGTGGAATGGGCACTCGGACGACCAGGCAGCGGTCGGTTTGCCAACCGATGACAGTACATGATACAGCCGGAGAGCCATCTGGAAATGGAAGCCTTCGAGAGAGCCTTCCCCTGATTGACAGGTCCAAAGTTCACAAAAAGTTGTGACGTCTTCCGAAAACTCTTCGTGCGGTCCACGTAGAACTTCAGCGCTCTAGCCACATCCAGCGAGTGCAAAGTCCTTTCAGCCGGCGACAAAGGCGACGGGAAGAAAACAGGCAACACCAAGGGTTTGTTGAGGTGGAAGTCCGACGGCACCTTGGGCATGACGGAGGGGTGCGTCCTGAGCACTACCCTCGTGTCGTGAAAAGTCAAGTACGGGGGCTTGCAGGAAAGGGCCTGGATCTCTCCCACCCGTCGTGCGGAGGTGATGGCCACAAGAAACGCTTTTCCACGACAAGAACTTCAACGGAGCTGAGTGCAGAGGCTCGAACGGAGGTCCCATGAGCTTGGTCAGCACCACGTTGAGCTCTCACGCCGGGGCGGGGCCTTCACTGGCGGGAACGAACTGAACAGTCCCTTCATGAATTCTTTCACCAGACGATGAGACCACAAAGACGTCCGTCCCGTGGTTCTGGTGTATCGGGAGATCGCAGCAAGATGAATCTTGATGGAAGCGTGCGCCAGCCCAGCCTTGGCCAGCGTCAGCAGGTACGGCAGTACTTGAGGAGCCGTAATCCGTAGAGGGTTAATCTTCTGTGCATGGCACCAGACAGAGAACCTCTTCCATTTGTGTCCGTAGCATTTAAGAGTTGAGGATGCCCTGGCCTTTGCAAGAACCTCTCTGCAGTCAGCGGTATGTCGTAACCTCCAAACTCTAACGCTGCAGGAGCCAGGCCTGCAAGTTTAGCGACTTCGGGTCGTGATGGAGGATGGCGCCTCCTTCCCTGGAGAGAAGATCCGCGTCCACTGGCAGCTTAATTGACGGGGACGCTGACAAGTCCAGAAGGTCCAGGAACCATGTCTGCCTCGGCCACGCAGGTGCGACGAGGATCATCCTGCACCGTGACCTCTTGAGCTGGTTGATGAGCCGGATCAGCAGCGGCAATGGAGGGAACGCATATAGGAACAGGCCCTCCCAGGGGAACGAGAAAGCATCGCCCATGCTCCTCGGCTGGGGAAACCTGCTGGCGAACCTCTGGCACTTGGAGTTCGTCGCCGTCGCGAACAGATCGATCTGGGGTGTGCCCCACCGTCGGAAGAGGTGGTCCACTAGATCCTGTCGTAGTTCCCACTCGTGGCACGAGCGCAGCTCCCTGCTGAGCGAGTCGGCGATGGTGTTTTTTATCCCTGCCAGATGAAGCGGCACCAGAAACATCCCTTGGGCGACGGCCCAATGCCACAGATCCTGCGCCTCCTTGGACAGGGCTGGGGGATCTGGTACCGCCCTGCTTCCTGATGTAGAACATGGTGGTGGTGTTGTCGGTGAAGATCCTCACCACCTTGCCCTTGAGGGACGGAAGAAAGGACCTGAGGGCCCAAAACACTGCACGGAGTTCCAGGACGTTGATATGGAGGGACTTCTCCGTCGGCAGCCAAAGGCCCCTCGCGTGCAGATTTTCGGTGTGCGATCCCCACCCTTCCAGGGAGGCATCCGTGGTCACTGTCTTCTGGTGGCCTGGGGTCTGGAAGCCCATGCCCGCCGTCAGATGCGCGTGGGTGCCCCACCACCGGATCGCTCGTCGGAAGCTCTCGTCGAGTGTGATCCTGTCCTCAAAGCTGCCCCGTCGTCTGGATCCAGCGAGCGTCCACGAACTCCTGTAACGGGCGCATCCGAAGCCTGCACAGGCGGATGAGATAAATGCAAGAAGACATCATTCCGAGGAGGGACTTGATGGACCTCACCCTGGCCGCGTCCGCAACCAGCATCCGCTGCACCTTGCCCAGGATGGCCCTCGTCCTTTCCTCCGACGGAGAGGCCAGAAGCGCCACTGTGTCGAGCTTCGCTCCCAGAAACAGTGCGTCTTGAGCGGGCACCAGGTGGGACTTGGCGTAGTTTATGGAGAATCCCAGGTCCGTGAGTAGTTGGACGGTCCTCACCGTGTGCTCCGCGGCAAGCTCCTTTGTCTTTGCTCGGATGAGCCAGTCGTCCAGGTAGGGGTCCTGTCGATGGGCATGAAAGATGACTCCCTCCGCGGTGGCAGGGAGTCTCTGGGCCCCGAGGTCGCCACCACTGGTGTAGCCTCCACAGGCTGAGCCAGGGCCGCCGCGACTGTCTCGATAGAGGCCTTGGCCGGGTGGATCAAGGCTTTCACCACCTTAGGTGCGCTCACCGTCTTCTCCTTGGGGGGAGGGTCACCGCCTCGCTCCCCCTCCGATGGGGCCTTTGAGCTCGACCGGGGTCTCTCCAGGAGCTTCGCCGGGTGCTCGGCCTTCCTCTTACCCGAGCCAGAGCGGTGGCTCGTGGTTGATGGCACCGGGGAGGATGCGCCCTGCCTGGCGCCTGTAGTGCCCGACCGTTCGGCACTCCCGGTGCCAGCGGACTCGCGGTGCTTGGCCTTCTGTTGGACCCCCGTCGCCGGGGCGCCCTCAAAGGTCTTAGAAGACCGCTCGGACTTCTTCTTCTTCTTCTCGCCTGACGGGCTCTTCCCTTCCAGCCAGTTGGCGAGACGCAGATGGCGGTCCTTCATGGTCCGCTCCGACATATTGTCATGCCTGCCGGACATACCCCTGGACCAGGAACAACTTCTCCAGACAAGATGAGTTACGCCCACAGAACCAGTAGACCTTTTTACTCAAAATGGAGGTTGTTTGATACATTGTCCGGAAAACGACGTCTGCATTTTTTACGTCGTTAATTTTCACGTGACTTAGGTCCGTCACGTGTATCACGGCAGTGCGTACATAAGCAGCGTGGAAACTCCATTCGCTGCTTCTGATTAAGTCAATTTTGGCGTTTGTAGCTGAACCCCGGACCTGCGTTCTCGCATTCCTGTCAGCAAACTTCTTTGGCCTAATTTGAGCTTGTTTTCCTCCACACGCTAATTCCTGGGTTGCGTGTATCCTGTTCGCGTGCCAAATCTCCACGCGGATGCTGTCTGCAAGCGCGGCTGTCCAGAGCTGCGTGTATCCTGTTCGCGTGCCAAATCTCCACGCGGACGCTGTCTGCAAGCGCGGCTGTCCTGAGCTGCGTGAATCCTGTTTGCGTGCCAAATCTCCACGCGGACGCTGTCTGCAAGCGCGGCTGTCCTGAGCTGCGTGAATCCTGTTCGCGTGCCAAATCTCCACGCGGACGCTGTCTGCAAGCGAGGCTATCATGAGCTGCGTGAATCCTGTTTGCGTGCCAAATCTCCACGCGGACGCTGTCTGCAAGCGTGGCTGTCCTGAGCTGCGTGAATCCTGTTCGCGTGCCAAATCTCCACGCGGACGCTGTCTGCAAGCGCGGCTGTCCTGAGCTGCGTGAATCCTGTTCGCGTGCCAAATCTCCACGCGGACGCTGTCTGCAAGCGCGGCTGTCCTGAGCTGCGTGAATCCTGTTCGCGTGCCAAATCTCCACGCGGACGCTGTCTGCTAGCGCGGCTGTCCAGAGCTGCGTGAATCCTGTTCGCGTGTCTAATTCTTCACGCGGAAACGCTGTCTACAGGCGCGGCTGGCTTGGCTGCGTGTATGCTGTCGCGTGCAATCTTGTACGTGTTTTTCTGAACTTCTTCGAACTTTTGTACCTGTGACAGTCAACAGGTGAGATTTTTATTTTGTTCTTTGTGGGAAAGGAAGTATTTCATGAACTATTGGAAAGTTAATGTGCACAGTACATTGGACGCTACCCTGTGGTGCACCAACCCGGTATCTAGCGAGAGCCTTGTGCCGTTCAGGATAAGTCTCCCTTACTAATCTTCCCTTCCTTTGTCGTTTGTTCAACTCTTGGAACTCTTCAAGAGATTGTCCTGGAATTCTTAAGTTTAGCCCTAAGGTCAGTGTTTGAATTAATCCCAATTCTGTGTTTCTTAGTATTTAATTTGGGACAGTGTCTTATGATATTTATCTATTTTAGGCCTACTTCCTGTACAATTCCCACGCCCTTTCCAGTGATCCATCTCTCTGCCTGTTTTATTCAGTCAGAGAGTTGTATCATTTGGAAGGTCTATTTGACCTGCCTTCAATCAAGTCGTGTGAAGATAGGATCCGGGAAAGCCCTACCAAATTGTATCCTTTTTTGGTTACTATATCCTTTTTAGTTGATACTTTGGTGATTTATGACAGAATCAGAAGCCATGGAGGGTACGGATCCTATAACTGTTTTGACTCAGTTAATTTCTGACTTGAGAAATGAAATGATTACGGCACAGGATATGCTACGGCATCAAATGGATGTTATGCAAGATGCCATGCAAGTCATTCCTCAGGGAGTACAGATTCCAGCAGCCATTGCATCTGGATCTGGGACTACGGCACCATCATTATCACAAGAAACTCTTAAAGTGGTTATGCCCACACAGTTTCCCTTGGCTCCTCCGGAAAGGTTCACAGGTGATCCTAAAACCTATAGAACCTTTGTTAATCAGTGCCGACTTCATTTCCTTTGCCGGCCTAATTCATTTCCTGATCTTACTACTAAAGCAGCATTCGTGCTTTCTCATTTGGGGGTACAGCTGCTGCTTGGGCAAATCCTTTATTGGAGTCCAATAGCCCCTTGTTGTACGATTGCGATGATCTTCTGGCGGCTATGAATAAAGTCTTTGATATGCGCTATGCTACTCAAGCCACAGATCTGGAGTTGTTGAATTTACAACAAGGTACTCAACCTCTGTTGGCTTACATTGCGCGATTTAACCATTAACGGCCGAAACCGATGGCCGGAAGACAAGAAGACGGCTGTTTTCTACAAAGGTCTTTCAGAAGAACTCAAGGACGCGTTGTCCACGGTTCCAGTGGTTCCTACAGGTTTTTCAGAATTTCTTGATTTAATTTTACAAATTGACGCCCGAAGAAATGCCCGAAAAGGAGAGAAAAAACCTTTTATTCCGACATCTGTTCGTTCTGATCCTCCGGCACATTCTTCGAATGATCCTGAACCAATGCAAATTGGCGCAGTGAGAGGCCGGTTGTCTAAAGCCGAAAGAGAGAACCGAAAGAGAAACAACTTATGTATGTATTGAGGTTCCTCCGAGCATTTATTGGCGGCATGTCCTAAAAGACCAAATAAGCCTTCGGGAAACGCCAAAACTCGACAGTAGCAGGAGTCCCTGTGTCGAGTATTACATCGGACTCCATTACAATTCCAGCTCATGCACCGATATGCATTGAGATGATGTTACGTTTCAATGATCAAGACTTGGCTTCCAAGGCTATGGTTGACTCGGGAGCCACTAATAATTACATTGATATCACATATGCCAAGAAATGTTCTATACCCTTATAGACAAGAACAAACCTGAAACTGTTAATACAGTGGATGGATCAATCTTGATTTCCGGTATGGTAACTCAGGAGACTGTACCTATTCAGATGACTTTATCAAATGGTCATTCGGAGGAAATTGTCTTCGATGTCATTGCGGCTCCTCAATACAAATAATACTGGACTTAATTGGTTGACTCTTCATAATCCCGCCATAGACTGGGTTACGGGATTGATCCAATATCTTCAGTTTTTTGTAACGAACATTGCTTTACCAGCCAGGTGGTATCAAATAAATCCATATGTGGGCCTCTATTGAGGGGATCTCTGCTATCAATGTGGTACATCAAAAGGTACGCATATACCAAGTGAATATGCAGATTTTGCCGATGTGTTTGACAAAGGTCAGGCAGAACAGCTTCCTCCACATAGGCAATATCATTGTCCAATTGAATTAATTCCTGGAGCTAAAATTCCTACTGGTCGAGTTTATTCTTTGACTCTCAAAGAAGATGCTGTCTTGAAAGAATATATCGATAAAGCTCTGGATATGGTATTCATACGGCCATCTCAATCACCGGCTGCTTCTCCTTTATTCTTTGTTCCAAAGAAGGAAGGAGACCTAAGGCCTTGCATTGATTACAGGGCTATTAATGACATCACCATAAAGAATCAGTATCCTTTACCTTTGATTAATGTCCTGTTAGACCAATTAGGAACTTCCGAGTACTTCTCTAAATTGGATTTGCGCGGCGCTTACAATTTGGTTCGCATTCGTGAAGGAGACGAATGGAAGACTGCTTTTAAGACGCGGTACGGCCTTTACGAATATTTAGTGATGCCTTTTGGTCTTGGTAACGCGCCAGCCACATTTCAGTTCTTCATGAACGATATCTTCAAAAATATGATGGATCAATTCGTGGTGATTTACTTGGATGACATTTTGATATATTCATCATCCTTTCCAGAACATGTTAAACACGTCTCAGCTGTCTTACAAAGACTTAGAGAGAATAAACTTTTTGTTAAAGCCGAGAAATGTGTTTTTCATACACAAGAAGTGGAATTTCTGGGTTATGACATTACCAATCATGGAGTTCGAATGAGTCATTCTAAAGTGAAAGCTATATTGAATTGGCCTATCCCACACAATGTCAAGTCACTACAGTCATTTCTAGGATTTGCGAATTTCTATCGCAGATTTATTCGTTCTTTTTCCAAAACAGTGGCCCATTGACAGCTTTAACTAGCTCTAAAATTCCATTCTGTTGGAACCAAAATGCCCAAGCTTCCTTTGAGAAGTTAAAAGAAGCATTTACAACTGCACCTGTACTTCAGCATCCTGATCCGGATGGTCAGTTTATCGTTGAAGCAGACGCATCCAGTGTCGCTACAGGAGCTGTACTCTCGCAGGTTTGTGCAGAAACTAAGAGGAGCATCCAGTTGCTTTCTTTTCACGTAAACTTACCCCTTATGAACAGAACTATACTGTCACTGAGCGTGAATTACTTGCAATCAAAGATGCTTTCCGAGAGTGGAGACATCATCTTCTTGGGGCCAAACATCAGGTGATGGTGTATTCCGATCATAGAAACCTTCAGTCATTTAAAACTATGAAATGTCTCACAGCTAGACAGGCCAGATGGCATGTGTTCTTTGCTCAATACGATTTTCAAATTACTTATCGCCCTGCCAGACAACATGTCAAATCTGATGCTTTGTCTCGTATCGGTGAAGAGGTGAAAGAAGAATCATCAGTACAAAATAAGCTGTTGGCAGATCACGTGATATGTAGTTGTTCTGCACAACAGTCTCTAAAAAACAAATTACAGGAGTGGGTGAAACTAAATCCACAATTGATCCAAGAATTGAACATTGATTTATACAATGGTTTGTCTTTTAAAAAAGGAGTACTCTATCTACCAACTGATACCATTCAGAAAAAAGCCCTCAGTTGGGGTCATGATTCTTTGATTGCCGCCCATCCTGGACAGAAGAAGACTCTAGAGCTATTGAAAAGATGGTGTTGGTGGCCGTCTATAACACAAGATGTTATAAATTATGTTTCAACATGTTCAGTATGCAGTCAATGCAAGACTACTCCTGGCAAACCAGTGGGGTTACTCCAGTCTCTACCAGTTCCCAAAAAACCATGGGACATGATATCAATGGATTTTGTGGTTGAACTTCCAAGAAATAAAGGCTACGATACCATATGGGTGGTAGTGGACTACTTTACAAAATTGGCGCTTTTCATCCCCTGTATTGGTGTACCAACAGCTGCTGGTCTGGCTGATCTATTCATCCGGCATATATTCCGGTTTTTTGGTCTACCTTCAGTGATCATCACTGACAGGGGATCACAATTTGCGTCACGTTTTTGGAAGGCACTAAATTCGGCCTTATTAATTGATGACAGGTTGTCTAGTGCTTATCACCCTCAAACGGATGGACAGACTGAGAGAGTCAATAGCACTATGGAACAATATCTGCGATGTTTTGCTTGCAGTTTCAGTCAGATTGGCTCAATGTTTTGCCGGCAGCAGAGTTCGCCTATAACAATTCCTATCATAGTGCTATAGGCACTTCACCTTTCTATGCTTTGTATGGTCAACACCCACGTTCCATTCCTTTTGATTCCAGTTTGTCTTTGGATACTCCTGCAGCAGGACGTACTTTTAGAGATCTTAAGAGTCTACAGAAGAAAGTTGAAGCAGCAATTGGAGCAAGCTAAAAAACGAGACAAGTACTATGCGACGCTCATAGAATTCCTGCACCTGTCTACAAAGCAGGAATGAAGGTATGGCTGTCCACAAAAAACTTGAGAATACCCGGCAAAAGGAAATTGTTGCCTAAATACATTGGGCCATATGAAATTCTCCAAGTTATAAATCCGGCTGCTGTCCGTTTAGCTTTGCCACAATGGTGGCAAGTGCATCCCGTTTTCCACGTATCGCTCATCAAACCGTGTTCGGATGCTACCAGATTACCTGTACGGCCTGTTGCTATTTCAGTGAAAGGGTCTGACGAATATGAAGTGCATGACATTCTGGACATGAGGTTGCGGTCTGGAAAACCATTTTATCTGGTAGATTGGAAAGGTTATGGTCCCGAGGATAGATCCTGGGAACCTCTATCGAACATTCATGCTCCTGCTTTATTAAGGCGATTCCACTCGAAAAGGGGAGAAGCTGCTCCTTTGGGGGGTGGCACTGTCATGCCTGCCGGACATACCCCTGGACCAGGAACAACTTCTCCATACAAGATGAGTTACGCCCACAGAACCATTAGACCTTTTTACTCAAAATGGAGGTTGTTCGATACATTGCCCGGAAAACGACGTCTGCATTTTTCACGTCGTTAATTTTCACGTGACTTAGGTCCGTCACGTGTATCACGGCAGTGCGTACATAAGCAGCGTGGAAACTCCATTCGCTGCTTCTGATTAAGTATTTTGGCGTTTGTAGCTGAACCCCGGACCTGCGTTCTCGCATTCCTGTCAGCAAACTTCTTTGGCCTAATTTGAGCTTGTTTTCCTCCACACGCTAATTCCTGGGTTGCGTGTATCCTGTTTGCGTGCCAAATCTCCACGCGGATGCTGTCTGCAAGCGCGGATGTCCAAAGCTGCGTGTATCCTGTTCGCGTGCCAAATCTCCACGCGGACGCTGTCTTGCAAGCGCGGCTGTCCTGAGCTGCGTGAATCCTGTTTCGCGTGCCAAATCTCCATGCGGACGCTGTCTGCAAGCGCGGCTGTCCTGAGCTGCGTGATCCTGTTTGCGTGCCAAATCTCCACGCGGACGCTGTCTGCAAGCGCGGCTATCCTGAGCTGCGTGAATCCTGTTTGCGTGCCAAATCTCCACGTGGACGCTGTCTGCAAGCGCGGTTGTCCTGAGCTGCGTGAATCTTGTTCGCATGCCAAATCTCCACGCGGACGCTGTCTGCAAGCGCGGCTGTCCTGAGCTGCGTGAATCCTGTTCGCGTGCCAAATCTCTACGCGGATGCTGTCTGCAAGCGCGGCTGTCCTGAGCTGCGTGAATCCAGTTGGCGTTCCAAATCTCCACGCGGACGCTGTCTGCTAGCGCGGCTGTCCAGAGCTGCGTGAATCCTGTTCGCGTGTCTGATTCTTCACGCGGAAACGCTGTCTACAGGCGCGGCTGGCTTGGCTGCGTGTATGCTGTCGCGTGCAATCCTGTACGTGTTTTTCTGAACTTCTTCGAACTTTTGTACCTGTGACAGTCAACAGGTGAGATTTTTATTTTGTTCTTTGTGGGAAAGGAAGTATTTCATGAACTATTGGAAAGTTAATGTGCACAGTACATTGGACGCTACCCTGTGGTGCACCAACCGGTACCTAGCGAGAGCCTCGTGCCCGTTCGGGATAAGTCTCCCTTACTAATCTTCCCTTCCTTTGTCGTTTGTTCAACTCTTGGAACTCTTCAAGATATTGTCCTGGAATTCTTAAGTTTAGCCTAAGGTCAGTGTTTGAATTAATCCAATTCTGTGTTTCTTAGTATTTAATTTGGGACAGTGTTTTATGATATTTATCTATTTTAGGCCTACTTCCTGTACAATTCCCACGCCCTTTCCAGTGATCCATCTCTCTGCCCGTTTTATTCTGTCAGAGAGTTGTATCATTTGGAGGTCTAATTGACCTGCCTTCAATCAAGTCGTGTGAAGATAGGATCCGGGAAAGCCCTACCAAATTGTATCCTTTTTTGGTTACTATATCCTTTTTAGTTGATACTTTGGTGATTTATGACACATATTGCCGCAAAACGCACAGTCCTTCTCCACGTGCGTCTTGTCCTCATGCAGGCAGTAGAGGCAAAGGGAGTGTTCGTCCTCCTTAAAGACATTCTGAAGCTGGCTTCCAGGGCAGACCCTGAACAGCTTTCCGGGCGTCGAGCTTCCTTCTTCCTGGGCCATGATCGAGATGGGCCTGAGAAACTTCTGGAGTCCTCCAAAAGCGTGGCTCGACGAAATCTTCAACCTTGAGGGACGTAGAAGAATCCGACACAGGTCCCCGTTGATCGGATAAAGAAACGGTGGAGCTTGAGGCTCTTTTGACCGAAAAAGAGAAAATTTTCCTAAGAAAAAGCACGAAAAAAGCACTAAAGCTCGAGAGCAATAGCACGAGGATCCCAACACTTGAACGTGCGGTAAAAATCTGAAGATGGCTGCCAGAGGCGGGGCTTAGGGAGATGGCAGTCATTGGCTGTGGTCAGTATGACGCAGAGATCAGTGATTGGTTACTACTACGAATGACAGATCAGAAACGAAACAGATACTGATTTTTCTTTACCGAGGATTCCCAGCCTGACGACGGGGATATTCATGAGCATGTGACCCATGCTGGAGAAAGTGGGTATGGCCAAGCAGTATAGCAGCATCACTAATTTTCTTTGGACATTCATAAACCAAGTAGAATGGCGTGCCTCATCGCTCTGCATACTGTACAAGCACCAGGCTGTAATAGCATTAGTACATGCGGGCTAGGTGAACAAAGAATGTACAAGAATATAGCAGCCTTAGACTGCTTACATGGTAAAGGAAGGAATATGACCAAAGTAAGGGCTGAGTATACCTGTGAGAAACAGGGAGGATGAGGGCTCTTGTCTTTACATCTTACCTGTTTCGTTGAGTGAGGTGAAGTCAGTAATGTTCATGTCATCATATTTCAAGCTGCTACCTTCTGTGTCCTATTTCGTGGAAACATTAATTGAAGTCAAATTTGAAAACGACAAAAATGCACAGCAATTTCATTGCCTACTGCACGAATCAGTTATCATCACAATACACATCATTTTAAAAGGAAAGATGAAGAGTCAGTATATCAATGTTAGTTTCATAATTACAATAATTACTTTACATTTACGGGACCTAATATAGTCACTATAAGGAAGATAAGTACATTTCTCAGTGTGCGCGCCACTAAGAGAAGTATTACTCAATGTACATAAAACAGATTTTATGGAGGAAAACCTTATTTTTTTATTTCAATATAATAAGGCGTCCAACACACAATTCTACCTCAAGGTATGCAGTAAAAGAATCCAGTGACTATACTAGCCGTAGTTGCTTGGCGTCAGGTCAGGCCTACATAAATGTCAAGAATAATATAAAATACGGGGGAAATTATTTTTTTTACAACAAGTTAAGTTTAGTACTGATAAATAGGTCACTTTTACAATGCTGGAAAGGGTACTGTCAAGGTATAAACATGAATTACAAAGCTAAGACAATGTAAAGTTTAAAAGTGATGGGCATGCCAATGCTAAGGAACCAACGCCCATTAATTAATTCCAGAATCCAAACAAAGTCAATCACACTGCAACACTACTTTACACAATTCACTTTAAGTATAGCCTGGATGTGAGCTACGTATTATTTGAAAGTGACTATTGAAAAGTAGTGTTATAGTGTGGGAAAACATGGTACAGGTAGGGAAACGTTTCTAAGCCATGAGAAACTCGATTCTCTTAAAATCAAAAAATCTTGTCAGGGAAAGTGAGATCGAGGAATCGCTTTTTAAATCCTACTGTGTTACCTATGTAAAGAAAATCCAGGAGGGAGAGTTTGAAATAGATAAGGATTACCAGTGCGGCTGCTTTACTGCACTGAGAGAAATGGTAGGGTTGACATTTCTAAATCAAGTTGGTCTGATGGTCCGGATGGTCTGATGCCAATGAATCTGAGTAATTAATATCCTAAGTTGTGATACACCTTATAAACGGCACCTTGTAAAGGACATTTACAGACTGGTAAGTTTCAATTTACTTGGTTGGGTGCCACTCTGATCCCTATTTATAATTTAAAAAAAGGGCCCTTACCACAACCCACTGACCTACCATATGATATCAGTAGGGATCTATGTGATTTCACATCACTGCAAAATTTCGAAGTAGAAAAAGCCAAATTCGAAATGCACGGTGCGGTGAAATCACGCATGATTTCAGGCGCATTCTCCTACCCCATCCCCACCCCCACTCTCTACTTACCTGTTGGCGGCACACATCGGTGTGTGACGCCGACTCCCCCATCTCGCTGCCATGCGGCTCCCTTCACTTACGTGGTTTGGAACCAGCGCCACGTAGTCCTTTTTTTGTGGTCCACTTTATGTACACGAAGCCGGGGACACCCCTGCAATCCCTGGTACCATAGTAGCGAACAAGAGTGCGGGGGACACCACTGTAACGCCCGCTGCCCTTGTTCACTACAATGGTACCGTAAGGTGGATTTGATCTGAATCTTCGGCTGTACGAAATTTTCGCACAGCCAAAATTCGCTCAAACCCACCATATGTTTTTTTTCTCTCGAGTATTGGGGTAATGCCCTCAGTACTTGACGTGTCAGGGAACATTTTTGTCAGGACTGGTCCACCGCCATTTAAAAACCTGAATTGTTGAAACAGGAAGCCTCCTGATTCAGCAAGCCAAGTTTAGAAAAGGAATATGTAGCAAGGGATAGTCTGAGGCGCTCTGAGTAAGAGAGCGGCACAGGCGAGCAAGGCAAGATTCTGAACTAACTTTTGCAAACACTTTTATAGATTTTTTTCTCATGCCCCGCTTGTGTGCATCCTGAGGACCCTGCAAGGGTAGCGCCAGAATGGGAAGGAGGGAAGGTGCAGGAAGGCAGGTTAGAGGGATGCGAAAGTTACCGTTACTATATCATACACTAAGCAAGCAGTACATAAATAGGAAGCAACACAAATAAAATGCGGACTTCTTTGTCTCTGCTGTACTGGTTTAATTACTTAGCTTTTCAAGGTGCGATGAGGGAAGGGAGGGGAACAGAGGGAAAACAGAGACGACGATCTTACTAGGCCAGGAGACATTGAGATCGCCCAAGTGCAGGAGATGGGGAAGGGGAAAAAGTGCAGGGGGAAAAGTTAGGGGACACTGCATTAAATAGGATAAACAGTAAAATAAGCAAAGACAATAAATAATAAGTGCGGCCAGCTGGTGGCAAGTGCAAGGGTAAGTGCGGACAACACTGGTCAAGTGCTGGTAGGGGGCAGTAGGGATACAGAAACAGTCTGAGTGTAGTGGTTGCCTGGGGGGCAGTGCATGTGTGCAACTGGCGGGGAGGGGACCTGGGCCCAAGATCAGAGGGTAGCCAGGTAACCAGTGCAGTTTAAGTTTCAGCCAGGAGATCAGCAGCGGAGAGGAGGAGAGAAAGCAGAAGCAAAGAGGAAGGTCTTGAGGTGCTTCCAGAACCGGGATGGTACTCCTCAAGTTTCAGAGAGGCAGGAGGCTGTTCCAGAGAGAGGCCCAGCAGAAAAGAGATCAACCACCAACGCGTTGCTTGGAGAAGCGACTGACCCTGAGGGAGTTAGAGGCGGATTAGCGCAGAGCTCGAGAAGAAAGATATTTAGGAGAGAGAGTTGAAGGTATTCAGGCCCAGGCCCTAGAAGCCTTGTGGACAATGCAGATGGTTTTGAACTTAATCCTCGCTGGCATTGGGAGCCAGTGCAGAGATTTCAGTCCTGGAGAGATACGATCCCTGGCTTGAGGCCAAGGACAAGTCCTGCAGTCCTGTTTTGGATGAGTTGCAGTTGGATGAGTTTGCCCTGGCTGATGAAGGGCAAGCTTCACTCAGTACACCAGTGTTTTCTGTATTTTTATTTTATAAAAATGGATATTCAGCACACGTTTGACACTCTTACTCTTATATTATCCCTATATGCCACTTAAAGCACATACCCCTAACTAAGCGGCTGCATTAAAATTCTTTAAAAATAAAATATTATATATATGATGCGTGCTCTATAAAGAGTTCTTTATAAAAACACGATTTCTTACTTAGGAGCAGGCAGACTGGCCAGAACTGACTAGAGTTGCTGTCCCTTTAAATTGTCACCTGGATTTTGGCAGTGGTGGGCAACAGTGTTGCAGTGAGGAGGACGCAGCAGAGGCTGGTTAGGAAGTTTTTCTTGCCCCGGCCATCTATGCCAGAAGAGGTATGATAGTTGAGGGGTATCTGTTACAATAACCTAGTCCGTGGATTTGAATGAAAGGAAGGTATGCCTACTGGGTATGTATTGATAATGGAGCACACAATCATGTTCTCCAGGTGTTGTGTCTAATTTGTGGCAGAGGGCTGCCATTAATCCAAGATGGCGGCTTTTATGGATACTAATTTCGTTTTTGATCTTTAACTGCTTTTAGGGTGGTTCTATGAAGAATTTGCTAAGTAGGTTTTTTGTTAAACATGAACAAAGGAATAGAAAAGTTAATTTAAGGAATTATTTGATATCTTTTACCATTTCAGAGATATAGGTTCGAAAACTAAGTACTACATCGCAACCCTTTGACTGAATGCTCACTAAATCAGAAAGTTTGAAATAATTTGCAACTTTCTCATTGAGATATACTATTTATGAAAACTACAATAGCTTTTTACATTTGAAGAGAGAAATTAAGGTTGTGCAGGTCATCTTCTGAGTTCCTCTTCATCATCTACATAATTGTTAACACAGAGCTCTTTGTCGCAACCACACTTATACAGTTCTGTGCACGTTAATGACTGAGCTCGGCATTTGCAATGCACATCACACCGTCCTTTGACGCATACACATCGTACCAGCTGTATGATTGATTTTGGTGTACATGGAAGTGTACACATACTAGGAGAATATTGATTATCTAGCTTCTCCCACCCGAAATTGTGATGGCTCTGAGAGATTCGGGTGCTATTGATCAGTGGGCCGCCACTCCATCACCTGGTAATTAGGTCTGATATTCTATACTCTGGCCTGGTGGACAGATGTATAGCAGGTCAACCAAGTTTAGTGACAGGGACAACTCTGCAAGCTGTAGTCAAACCAGTTCAAGTTACCAAGGTGGGTGTTCAAGACTAAAGGGGGTCATTCCGAGTATGGAGGTAGGGGGTTAACGGCACCGGTAAGGATACCGGTGCCGTTAACCCCCTACCGCTGCATTCCGAGGTCCCTTAGTGGGTCCCACTAGGGCCAGCTAGTTTTACCAGCCGCCCTTAGCGGGACCCGTTAAGGGACCATGGAGCTAATAACGGGCCCGCTATTTGCGGGCCCGTTATTAGCTCCTTCCCCATTCCCATTGAGCCCTATGGGGGCTCAAACTGCGAATGGGGAATGGTTTTCGAAATGGGGACTTACCAGGTCCGCATAGGTCAGAATGTCCCGGTAAGTCCGCATTCTGACTACACGGACCCGAGTTTGGAGGCAGCCATGGTGCTAATAGCACCATGACTGCCTCCAAACTCGGAATGACCCCCTAAGTCTCAGAAAGGTGAGCCCGGTAAGGGTCCTCAATGAGTACTGTTTGGAAAGATTTCTCTTTACTGTACCTTTCCTTCAATTGTTTATGGACCCCAAACTATTTTCTTTTATCTTTTATCCTGACTGTACTTTTTACAGGGCAGTGAAGCCTTAAGCTTCACTACACTGTCCTTTGCTAATCTGTTATGGCAGAAACTGACATGTCCTTCAGGCTATCAGTACTGGGAAACAATGTTTCCTTAGTCTTGCAACTTTGTTACTACTTTTAGTAACTTGTTATCACTTGTGGTAACTTTTTATCATTGTACAATGCATCTTACAATGCAATACAATGGGGTACACTTTTTGTTTTGCCCTAGACTAACACTCAAAGGATTTTTGGTTACTCAAGGTGTGCTAAAAGGACAAGCTGTCGGCAGCAGTGACATTTTACAATTTTCTGGTGCTTTTCTGCGTTTACCGCATTTGGCTACTAACTGTGGCTAGTGTACAAACATGTCCTTTGGCAATCCTGTCCTTTAGCCTTCTTCCTGACCTATAAGGTCAGGAAAATCCTTATATGGACTGCTATTGCCCGGGAAAGCAGGAGTTTTTGGCGGGCTGCTGGAGGGCTATGTGTGTTTGCTGGCAGGATGTGGGCTGGGACTGTCTGTTCCCAATCCACAAACTGGTTTTAGTGTTTCTGAGTGTTATTTTTCTTTCTTTCTTTATTTGTTTATTAGATGCCGAAAGCCCGCGGGCATCGGGGATCCACATGGAGACAATTAATCGAGACAGGGACTGACTTGCATAGATGACGGGACACTTGGCAGGCCAAGACATAGAAGGACAGTTACTACGCTAGTTGGCTTTCTTCATTTGAATAAGAGGGTTTTCAAAGTCTTTCTGAATTTGAAGTGATTGTGTTCTAGTCTCACATTCAGTGGCAGTTTATTCCAATTGGAAGCAGACTGGTTTGGGAAGGCTCTGCCTAGACCGTTGGCTTGCTTATGTGGGTAAACTACAATAAGCCCTTGAGCCTCAGATCTTAATGTACGGGTTGGAATGTAGCCAACAATTTTGAACTTAAGGTAAGCCAGAGCTTTTCCATATAGACACTTATGGGTAAGTGTCATAGATTTAAACATAACGTGTCTTTAATTCCTTTTTAAGAATAATGCCATTTACATAATTTTTCTCTCTTTATTTTTTTTGTTTTCATCAGTTCTGATTTTATATAATCGTGTGAAAAGTTTAAATATAAACTGTAACACATTATTACATAAATTGTAAATTATAACACGGTCTTCAACCTTAACCAGTGTAGCTCCCTTCTTGCGTCGCTGATGTGAACTGACCTTGCATTTTGCTTGATTATTCGGACCGTGTGGTTTTGAATAAGTTGGTATTTCATCAAGAATTGTTTGCTTGCGCCCAGTAAAAGGGCCTTGCCATAATCCAGGTGAGAAAGTATGGTGCTCTGGCTATGGTGGCGCAGTTAGTTTCATTGAGTAAGGGTCTGATAGCTTTCAACAGCCTGAAATAATATGAGCAGTTTTTACTGACATAAGAGGCTTGTGCGTCTGAGCTCATGGAAGCTTCCAAGGTCAGACCCCGGGTTTTAACCTTGCTCACTATTTTGATGTGAGCCTCTTTTATCATGAAAGATTCTTTTATCATGAGTGTTATGCATGAGTGTTCCCGCCAGTGGTCCTGATTGGACCACCGCTGGTGTGTGTGTGCGTGTGGCTAGTCCTGCTATTGGCCAGTTGGAGTTTAGGCTCTTACCTGGCTTTTAGGATAAGAAGAGGACCCCTGCACCCATTCTTCAGAGATCCTGGAGTAACCTAAAGGACCAAGACTCACTCCGGTCCAGCTGTGAGACCAGTGAATAGACCAGAGATCGACTGAAGTAGGCGTGGTGACCAACTTCTGCTGCTGTCCTGGTGGAGCCCAGTCTTGCTCTTGATCTTCAGCAGTCCAGCGAGGGAACTGCAGACCTTGGAGTGGAGGGAACATCCATTCCTGAAGTCTGCTCAGTACCCTGCGAAAAAGAGCCTTCGGAAGTGTATTGTGACCGTTCTGTGGCTGACGCTCTGAGTTTGGACTACCGTACTGCTGACGTCGCCGTTCCGAGTTGCGGCCTTGAACTTGGGGGTTCGTCAGCTTGTCCTTCAAGACTTACCTTGAGTCAATGAGACCAAGATAGGAGGGAAAGTCTGACTGTGAAAACTGAGCCCTTTGTGTCGCTGTGACCACGGTCTGCAACAGCTTACCTGTGTTGAGTTCAGTCCTTAGACGGGTCCTACATCATGTTTTTCTGCATTCTTCACCCGAGAGTCCTTGCACCAGCGAAAGACACTGGCCGAGATCAGCTCAAACCTGCAACCCCTGCGAATCAAGGACTGAGGCTGACGGCGGGATAAGCAACCTTGGACCTTACCTTCTTACAGTGACCTACCAAGTCCTGGGAGAATCGGAGTATGGGGGGGGGGTAATTTACAGAGGTTCTTACCTGCCCTTAACTCACTTTAAAAGTTTTGCTAACTTTTATAAAACTTTTACTATACTTTACTTTACTACTATGGTTTTACCATAGCTTGCTGGCGCAAGCATTTTCGAAAGTGGGGACACTTCTATTAGTTAGAATGCACTGTCCACTAACCTTGCAACTGTTCACTGGATCCCAGAAACCCTACCTTAATTTTTTCCTGCATCACAAACTGTGTCGGAACTTTCCTGAACTTTTGGGCATAAGGCCCCAGACAATTTAGGAAGGACTTTTGAAGTTAGGGTTAACTCTCTGTGGACATGTAGTACATAAAACTAATCTGCACTTTCTTTTACAGGAGTTTGATTTGTGTTATGCCCTACTCTAGTGGCTGTATATATGTAATCTATTATCAGTGTTGTGTGATACTTCTACTGTTAGTAGTCATTGTTCATAGTGATATTTCAACATAAATAAATAACTGTATTAGTATACATACTGTCTATGTGTAATTTGTGATTCCCATTGTGTGTACTCATGTGGACCCTTTACAAGCTAACCACCTCTTGAGACTTAGCCTACGGCTTAGTCACTGCTATCTTGAACTGGTTTGGCTACATCTCCCAGAGTTGTCCCTCTCACAACATAGGCCTGTCCTTCTATACATCTGTCTACCAGGCCAGAGTATAGAAAATCAGTCCTAACAAGTACACACAGTGAAAACTCAAGGAACACACTTAGACAAACAGTTGTAAAAAATCGTATTTATTTATAGCCATATAACACTATGAAAATGACTACTAGCTTGTAATATTATTACACAAGACTACATAAAAGATACATATATACAATCACTGGAGTAGGGCAAATACATAACAAGTCCCTGTAAAGGAAGGTAAGTATTAGTATGCAGCCCTACAGGCCCACCGAGATACGACACTAACTTTAGACGTCCATCCATAAGATGTATGGGCCTTGTGACCAAAGGTTCATCAAAGTTCCACAAAGTTTTATGAGATGGGAAAATGATAGTGGAGTGCTCCTGGGCCCAACGAAGAGTTCCAGAGAGTAGAGGACAAGTTATCGTAGCTAATAAAAGTGACCCCCACTTTCGGAATGCTTGCGCGAGCAAGCATTGGCAAAGCCAACTGTGAGAAAACCTTTCAAAAGTTACCAAACCTTTAAAGGGGAGTTAGGAGTTCAGGTAAATACTGTTACAACTCACCCCATACTACGATTCTTCTTAGGACTTTGCAGGTCTTTTGGAGAGGGTCAAAGGTCGCTTTTCCTACATTCAGCTACAGTCCTGGATGCCCAGGGGTTGCGGGTTTGAGCACATCTCCGGTCACCAACAAATACTAATGCATGGTCTTCAGGTTGGAGAATTCAGAAGAACTTGATGCAGGGCCTCTCTCAGCAGAGGACTGGATGCAGGAAAGCTGTTTTGGATGACAAACACTGATGCACAGCGACACAGGTGGGCACACTTGCCGCGGTCGAACTTTGCCTCGTATCTTGGGTACCCTTGATGCTGGAACCACGAAATTTGGCATAGATGATTCCTGTAACACAAGCTTCAGATCCCCAAAGTTACAGGGCTCATCACGGAATGGCAACGTCTGCAGCACGGTAGCCCAAACTATGAGCTGGGCAGCCACTGGGTGATCCAGGGGCACTTCTGGGGGCTCGTCGTCACAGGACTCCGAGCTGACGTCAAGAATGTATGTTTCCTCCACTCCAAGGGTCGAAGCTCCTTCACAGGACATCTGAAGATCACCTACAAGACAGGGCTCTTCCAGGACAGCAGCAGAAGCTAGTCACTAGGCCTTTCTCCCAACCGGTACAAAGTCTCTTACATGTCTTGCAGCTAGACAGGATATGTGGCTCCTTCAGGTTTCTTTCAAGATCTCTGAAGAATGGGTGCAGGGGTCCTCTTCTTATTGAAAAGCAGGTAAGAACCGAAACTCCCACTAGCTAATCAAAGATCTGGCCTACACACACACACCACCAGTGGTCCAATCAGGACCACTGGCGGAACAGCTAATGAACACCATTCAGACATACTGAAACCAGTTTGTAGATTGGGACCAGACAGTCCCAACCCACTTCGTGGCAGCAAACACACATGGCCCTGCAGTAGCTGTGTAAAGCCTCAGCTTTCCCGGTACTGGAAGTCCATATACGGATTGCCCTGTCCTCACAGGTCAGGAGAAAGTGTTGGTGACAAGATGGCTAAGGGACAAACTAGAAACTTTGTGGCACGGCCATGTTTGGACACTAGCCACAATAGGTAGCCAAACGCGGTTAACCCGTTAAGGCAAAAACAAAATACACTAAATAATTGCAAATAGTTACTGCTGCCACCAGTTTGTCCATTAGGCACACCTAAAGTAACCCAAATCTCTGAGTGTAAGGCAAAACAAAAAGTGTACCCGACTGTACTGCATTGTACAATGATAGAAATTACCATACAAGACTAAGGAAACAATGTTTTCCAGTACTGACAGCCTCAATGACATGTCAGTTTCCCCTGACAAATTAGAGCAAAAGCCAGTGTCGTGTAGATGGAGGCTTCATGCACAGACGATGCAGTCAGATTAAAAAGCATGGATGAGATGTTTCCTAACTGATCTAAGGATGTATGGTATTAAGCGGATTCTTACTGGTGGCATTTCACTGTTAAGGTGTATGGTATTAAAGAGGATCTTACTGGTGGCAGATTTTCACTTTGCATCTCTTTTTTTGTGAAGATCCACCAACACAATTGACCAATATCCAACATCTTTGTTTCTATCAAGGAGAGCATCGATTAAATCCTGATCTTCAACCCCCTTTGGGTTCCAATATAGGGTCACACCACAAGGTGGCCCTGGTATGGTTGCCCTTCTGAATACCTAGCAATAACCAGTATCTGGACGTGTGGGTCAGGGCATATTTCCTCCACAACCTGAAGATCCACCCCACTTTTGACAGCTATCAAGAGCCCAGATGAGGGGAGCCCCCTTGGCCCCTTAAGCGCCCTGTTCAAATAAATAGAATAACCATCCAATTATGGTGGTGTCATCAACCAGGTTTCCTGCAGGCACACGATCCCGAAGGATTCAAATCACAAGTCCCACCTCTACAATTCCACAACACCAACTTCAATTCTCTCTACTTTATGGGACCTTAAGCTAACTCTCCCTCCTGTTCAGGTCGAGTGCCACAAGGAGCAAAGTCCATGAGCCTGTTGATCTTGACAGCCAGTTGGTTATGCTGTACATTCCACTCTCCTTTGTGTGCCCTTCACCCCATCCACAGTTATTTTGTAATAGAAAGATTTAGGTATCGAATGTGCGTGGTTTAGGTTTCAACCCCTGTGGTCGTCCCTATAATCCCTATAATCAATATACCAAGGGTCTAACCACTCAATCCCCAGGGATTGAAACCCAACCTCCTTTGGATGATTCTCTGAGCCCACTAGGACATGCTGCCACCCTTCCTTAAATGAAAACCCAACGGGAGTAGGTTAGTCGCCTCCTCCAACAAGAGCGCTTTCACCGATCTTGATGTCAAGTCCAAAATTACTCTGTTCATACAATTTGTTTTAGGAAACTCAACCAGACTCTTGTCCCCAGAGTTTACAAACCTCAACTTTGGAACATTATGAATAC
Organism: Ambystoma mexicanum; assembly: GCA_002915635.3. NCBI lineage: Eukaryota > Metazoa > Chordata > Amphibia > Caudata > Ambystomatidae > Ambystoma > Ambystoma mexicanum. Next base: position 547,646,169 of record CM030322.1, read on the forward strand.
GACAAAAACATTAGTCCTGTTTAAAGATAGACCATCAGGTATGTTAAACCATCTTTCCAGCGATACACTATAAGTAGTAGGTTTGACACATTGGGCCTGGTCCTTCTGCTGGCCAAGCCAAGACAGATTGATTGCTCTGGGTGGAAGGAAGGTTAACCAAGACCAGTCTTCTTTGCTCCAGTGTTAAAAACACCAGACTAAACACTGATTTGGGTTTAAGATTACTTAGATCACTAGTGTTATTAACTAGCAGAGGAATGATATGATATGATATGATATGGCATTTGTAACGCGCCTATACACAAGTGTTTCAAGGTGCGACGAGGCAGGGAGGGGGGAACAAGGGGAAGACAGACAACGATCCTACTAGGCCAGGTGTCATTCAGATCGTGCAAGTGCAGGGGTAGGAGGAAGGGAGAAAGTGCAGGGGGGCGAGGGGGGGAGTGCAGTACAAAGTAAGTAGAATAAAAAAAATAAATAAATAGGGCCAGCTGGTGGCAAGTGCAAGGTAAGTGCACACAAGTGCTAGGAAGGGGGGCTGTAGGGATACAGAGACAGTCCCGCAGTGCAGGGGTTGCCAGGGAGGCAGTGCAAGTGGAGAGTGGCTGGGCCCAGGACCGAGGTCGGTGAGAGTGGCCCAGTTGCAGATTCAGTGCAGTTTCAGTGAAGAATTTAGCAGGGGAGAGGAGAGAGAAAGCAGAAGCAAAGAGGAAGGTTTTGAGGTGCTTCCGGAACCGGAGATGGTTCTCCTCAAGTTTCAGGGAGGCGGGAAGGCTGTTCCAGAGCGAGGACCCTGCCGCAGAGAGAGATCTACCCCCAGCTCGTTGCTTAGAGAAGCGGCTGACCCTGAGGGAGTTGGAGACGGATGAGCGAAGGGCTCGGGAAGGAAGATATTTAGGAAGAGAGAGTTGAAGGTATTTAGGCCCCAGGCCGAGAAGGCCTTGTGGACAATGCAGAGGGTTTTGTACTTAATCCTCGCAGCCACCGGGAGCCAGTGTAGAGATTTCAGTCCTGGAGAGATACGGTCCTGGCTTGAGGCCAAGGACAAGTCTCGCAGTTCTGTTCTGGATGAGTTTCAGAGGGTGGAGAGTGGAGGCAGGCAGATTAAGATAGAGGCTGTTACAGTAGTCCAGCTTTGAGAGAAACCAGGGCTCGGAGACAGTTAGCTTCTGGGGAAGGAGAGGAAGGGAAGAATACCTCTGAGGAGGTGCAGCTGGTAGTGTGACTTCTTAGAGACGTCAGATATATGAGGAGAGAAGGAGAGTGTGGAGTCGAAGATGACCCGAGGTTTTTTGCCTTGCAGGTAGGAGCAGGAAGAGGGCCAAGAGAGGCTGGCCAGAGGGCTGCAGGGAAGGAGGGAGTGGGTGTGCCGATGAGTAGAATCTCAGTCTTACTGGAATTAAGGCAGAGGTCATTGGCGGCACACCATTCCTGGATAGCGGACAGACATTCAGAGATGAGGGAAGGAGAGGAGGAGGCCGAGGGTAGCCTGAAAATGAGCTGGGTATTGTCCGCATAGCACTGAAAGTTGGGGCAGAGAGCGGCGATGCGGTGGGCAAGGAGTGCCAGATACTGGTTGAACAGCCAGGGAGAGAGATTAGATCCCTGGGGACACCACAGGTGGAGAAAAAGATGTCAGAGAGGAAGGACCGCAGTTGGACCTGGGAGGGTCGATTGGAAAGGAAAGAGGTCAGCCACGCCAGAGCCTGAACAGAGATACCCAGGTTATCACGGAGATGGTTGAGCAGGATGGCATGGTTGACAGTGTCAAAGGCAGAAGAGAGATCGAGCAGAATGAGAACACACGGAGTGTTGGAGTCGAGGTTCAAGAGCAGGTCCTCACGGATGTTCAGGAGAGCAGTTTCCGTGCTTCTGGTAGCTCTGAAGCCAGATTGATGGTCATGAAGACTACCAACAGATTCAGCATGGAGGTTAAGGTGGGAGGTGGCCAGTTTCTCCAGGAGCTTGCCAAGGAAGGGAGTGATGGAGATTGGGCGATAGTTAGCCGGGCAGGAGGGGTCGGAAGAGGGTTTCTTAAGAAGAGGGTGCACAAGGGAGTGCTTGAGGCGGGAAGGGAAGACTCCAGAGGCGAAGGAGTGGTTGCAAAAGACAGCCAGGGCAGGAGCCAGGGAGTCGATGTGGTCCTTTATAGTTTTGGAGGAACAGGGGTGAACCTGTTTAGACGAGACTTTCATAGATCGGACTTGTCTGGAAACCTCGTCAGCAGAAAAAAGGGGAAAGGCAGAGAAGGAGGGAGGAGGGGTGGCTGCAGAAGGGCCAGGGGAAGAGCCAGGAAGAGAGGGAGGGAGGTGATAGGAGGAGAGTGAGGACAGGATGTCCTGAGTTTTAGAGATGAAGTGAGAGGCCAGTGCAGTGCAGAGGGCCTGGGAGGGGACAGGAGAGGTAGAGACTGCAGCAGGGTTGGCAAGCTCCTTGCAGATTTTAAAGAGTTCGGCCGAGTTGTTAGATGCCGCAGAGATGCGGGCTTGGATAAGGGCTCTCTTCTTGGTGAGAACGGAGAGACGGTATTGCCTTTGGAGCAGGCGGTAGGCCAGTTTGTCAGAGGATGAACATGAAGCATGCCATTTCCTCTCTGCCACCCTGCACTTGCGTTTTAGGGTGACGAGATCCGAGTCATACCAGGAGTTACATTTGGCTTTGGGCTTCAGGCGGATTCTCATGACGGGGGCAAGGATATCAAGAGTGTCAGATATAGCAGAGTGGAGCATGGAGGGGGCTTTGTCAGGGTGGGAGTCAGCCGAAGGGGCCGGTGGGGGGTGAGAAGGTTGCAGCGAAAGCCTCAACTGACGCGCTTCATGGGTCGGATGACCGAGAAGGTGGGTGGCAGTGATGAGGGTGGCTTTGTCTGTGGGGTAGGGAGGGTGAGGTGGGAGGATAGGAGAAAGTGATCACTCCAGGAGAAAGGAGTGGAGAGAGGGACGGAGAGGGGAAGGTCAGAAGAGATCAGAGCATCAAGAGTGTGCCCTGCAGAATGAGTAGGCCCAGACGGGAGAATAGAGAGTGAGAGAGAGTCGCATAGGTCACGAAAGAGTCCAGTCGTGGGACAGGAGGAATCCAGGTGGATGTTGAAGTCACCAAGAAAGAGGAGTTGAGTGGTTGAGGACAGGAGTGAGGAGGAGAGGTCAGCCCACTCAGAGAGGAAGGAGGAAATTTGACCAGGTGGCCGATAGATAGTAGCCACGGTAAGGGAATGGCTAGGAGAGAGAGAGAGTCGGCAGACAAGACATTCAAAAGAGGAATAGGTCTGTGTAGGAGTGACAGTGGCAGGAATCCACTGAGGGAAGATAAGGGCAACACCCCCCCCTGCACGGTTGGGCCTGGGCACGGAGAGGATCTTGTAACCGTCAGGTAGGAGTGTGTCAAAGCTGGTGACAGAGCTGGCCGTGAACCATGTCTCAGTGAGACCGAGGACGTCAAGGTCCAGTTCCTCAAGAAGGCGACAGATATCAGAGGAATGCTTGATGGCAGAGCGAGAGATAAGAGTGGCAATGTGGAGAAGGTTGCCATCCTCGAAGGACTTCTGGGGAGGGGTACAGATCAGAGGTACGCCCTGCGGAGGTGTAGAAGAGGGAGGTGAAGAATGAGCACGAGAGGGGGCAGGGAGGGAGGGTAGAGGCAAGGTAGCCGAGGACAGAGGAGGGGGGACAGCAGGAGAGGAAAGGAAGTTGATGAGGCATGGGAAGCGTCTATCAAAGAGGTGAAGGTTGGCCTGAGGGCCTTGGACCAAGACGGTCCCATTAGCATAGACATTAATGATGGCCTTAGAGGAGCGGAAGGGGGCCAAGAGGACATCCCAACGGGTGCCACCATTAATGGGAGAAGAGGAGAAAGGAGAGAGCACAGAGACCATATGAAGGGTCCATAGGTCAGGCGAAGGCACGAAAAAGAGGATGTCAGTGAGAGTGATAAGACCCAATATGAACTGGTTCAACAACCCTGGGTCACACAGAGGATCCACTTCCGTGACCCTGGAAGTAGAAGGCATCACTTGAGGCTGCTTTAGTCGGATATTTTGGTTCACCCTCATCTAGTTTCGTTGATTGCTCTAG